>JABASK010000253.1:0-18593 GCA_019776465.1 Rambutanura hunanensis | reverse complement strand
AGAGCAAAAATTGAAATTCTCTCTACTCTCGCCTGTTTTGGTAAAAGATTCCCTGTCAGAGCAAATTTTTCAACGTCCAATTTCCTCTCCTTTCTCACCTTTTTCTCCATTCTTACCAAGAAAATCGACCCGGGTATTTTAACAATTGTAGAATAAATTCAGGAAAAACCGTGAGAAAGTTTCTAGTCGAAACAATTATTTTCATTTCATTTGAAAAATAACAGTTGGGTAAAAAGCATTCTCTACAAAATTAATTATATAAGATACATATTTTCAATATTTCTCGTAATTCTGGCACGACTACCTTTATTCCTAGTTTTAATTACTGTTACCATATTTTAAGTTACTGGTTACTATAGACAACAAACAAAAACAAAATTTGAAATTTTAAGATGAGTTAGAATGACTTCCATTTTACAATTCTAGACAGAGCGCGAACTCTAATCTTTTTCCATTTCCAAAAGTCCTGGAAGATGAATAGGAGCTTGTAAGACTTACCCTTCATTTCCATTTTACAATCCCACTTAAATCTCACTACGGTCCCACCAAAGGGAAAGAGTTGTGAAAATACGAAGAAATATGGATTGTGCGAAATGACATGAAAATGAAAGTGTTGGATTCTGTAGTCTAACCCTGTCGAGTCCACGGTAAACAAGGGCTAAAGTGGGTTTTCATCAGATTTCAAATAGTTCGTCGCCAAGTACTATGCAGAAATCCGAGATACTTTCGGGTTTTTTAAGGTCGTAAAATGTTGATGACCAAGTGGATTCTCATGCTTGAACTTAAATCTGAAATCCGGTGAACGTGAAATCCGGTGCCCCCGCCCCCTCTTCATTCCTACTATTATTTTGACCGAAAAATTTATAAAACTTTTGTTAAACTTTTTGAAATAACGTTAAAAATTCGGTGGGTTTGTGGAAGTTTCTACTTCAAAATTTTGAAAGTTGCAAAATTAAGATCAAATGCCTTTAACGAACGCTTTACGAAATTGTAGACGAAAGTTTCAAGATTTTGAAATCATGTTTTTTTTTGCAAACTTTCAAAATGGAAATTCAGAGGTGAAAGTTCCTATTGTGTCGAGCATCATTTGCATGATAAAAGAAAAGTATGAAAATATATTCTCNTAAGATCAAATTCCTTTAACGAACGCTTTACGAAATTGTAGACGAAAGTTTCGAGATTTTGAAATCATGTTTTTTTTTTTTGCAAACTTTCAAAATGGAAATTCAGAGGTGAAAGTTCCTATTGTGTCGAGCATCATTTGCATGATAAAAGAAAAGTATGAAAATATATTCTCTACTCGCTTTCGCCTAGATATTAAAAATGAATTGATTTTTTTTATTCTTTGCAAAATTCAAAATTCATACAGGAGGCTGGGAGTATAGAGCATTTCAAAATCTTTGATTTTTTTATCGGATATCTGTCCGTTTTTTTCTTTGTGAATTTCAAATCAAAAGGATTTTGATTGAAAATTCCACTGCTTGGCCCAGGTTGTACTTTTTCTGAATGAAAATGTCCTTTTGGGAATTTCACTCTAGTGAAGATAAAAGCATAAGACCTCACGTCTCAATATAATTTGGTCCAATGACATCATCGACCTCAGTCGAAATTGTTATGGGACAAATTTAGAAGTGAAAGCATAAGATTCGTGATCTGGAAAATTAATTTGGATTGAATCACATTCCCTTTGGTTTATACAACGTGTAATTTAATCGTCTTTTGTTTACACAGGCCACGGAGCCTTTAGAGGTTTGTGCCACAGTGGCTGTTGTTCTTCACTACCTTCATCTTGTCATTGGTGCTTGGCTATTAACCCATACTGTCCAGACGTATCGAGCACTTCGCCATTATATCAATGCACCGAATCTTCTTGGACAGGAGACAGATGGTCGACCACAGATGGTACCGTTTGGACAACGCACGGTCATTGCAACCTCAACACTTCGATACTGTGTCATCACTTGGGCTTCACCATTTCCTTTCATATTGGTAAGAGGAATACAAACAATCGCATTCGATATTTACGTGACAATTTTAGGAACACGTGATAACATTTGAAACGAAAAATTTCTTCCTTGCAAACGGTATCACAAAGTAGCGAACTTAAGAGTTGGACAGCCGAAGGGCCGGCTCGTTCAAATGAAGTAATTAATTTTAACCGGGTTTTCAGCTGTCACCCCATAATTTGACATTTTCAAATGTCAAACCTAATAATCTCGTAATTATCCACTTTGCTACTACACTACTGCTTTGCTTCGTCATTATTTTATTTTTTTTTAGAAAGAAACTCAATTTTTACGCGCGTACCTTTAATCTAATTTCAGGTTTTGTTCTAAAAAACTTTTTTGATAAAATACGCTGGTGGTTGACAAACATGAAACAAATTGGCTGGTCTTCATTTTTGTAAGACAAGAGGACAAAATTTTCGCTTTATTACATTGTATAAATTTAAGAAGTTATAACTCTTTTATGGGAGAGTTTTTGAACTCGCACTAGTCGTTTTGTAAAGTTAACGTAATAAAGTTTCATAAAATTGAAAATTGGAAAATAGAATAAAAAAAGGCGGAGTCTCCAGGAATCGTGTTTTGTTATCTCAATTTGCCCCTACTCGACTTTCACTCTCTCTAGTACTTTTGCCCCATAACAACATCACTCTCAAAGTTAAGAGCTTTCTCCCTCGATGAAACCTCATTTGAAATGCATGAGAGTAAATTGAAGTCGTTTATAGGTTTCAGGTGTAAATTTAAATTTCTCACTTCAACGCACACTCTTCCTTCGTTCAAGTAAGTTAGTGACTGAGAGAGCAATTCAGTGAAAGTCCTTAGGGGAATCTTGGCACTTTCACCTTTTATACTTTCTTCACAATTTCTCATTGGAAGGCCTTAGGGTTCCATTCCATATTAACTCGTCATAAATTTCTTATTTACTTCTCTGCATTTTCTCACGCTTTTGAATGACTCCCGCCTTTTTCCAATTTCAAAAAAATGAAAATTGGATTTTTAGTGCCATTTCGAAATTGTTGAGCACAAAGTAACACTTTGGCCTTTACAAAAAAGAGCTTCCTCCTAGACTCATTCAAAAAACGTACTCTTTTTCTTATGCAAATGTAATTTAGAGAACATTTTTGTTAAAGCGAAGCGTACAATGAGTCCCGAGTTAACAGTTTGACCCTGATGATGGTGATGTAAGAAACTTAACTGAACTGTAGCAAACTGGGACTTGAAATTTGGTAACCCTAAAAGTAACTTGGTAATATTCAAATTCCGCAGTTACTTATGAGATGACGTTATTTTATTCCTTATTTATTTTTATTTATTTTATTATATTTTGTAGTACGGTTGTCATGGGCAACTCAACCAAAAATGAGATCGATTGCAATTTACGAAATACTATCGAAAAATGCTAAAAAATTAAGAAGCTCTAAAGTTCATTCTTCCGTCTATAAGTTTACTTTATTTCACACCAATAGCTTTTACTTCATACCTTTTTTTTTAAACATAATATCTCAATCTCCTCAAGTTGATTTTCAGTTTCAGTTATTTGTAGTTTCTCGTTTCTATTGAAAAAGTTGATCTTTCTAAATGAATAATTTGTTCCTTTGTTCTCAAAATTGTTGAGTTCATTTTCTATTGAGTCGTTGTAAAAACAACTGTAGGGCATTTTCAAATTAAATTTTGTTCTAGAATACGAAAGGCTTTCTAATTAGGTTTTTCGAAGCCGTGCGCTCTTTACTCATGACGCAGTTGAGTTCAAAAAAATTCAAAATGAACTATTTTTTAGCGTATAAAGTTACAAAGTTAAAAAAAATTACTACTTTTCAGTTTTGCTAGCCACGATATCACTTTCATCCTCCAAGCGTAATGTACACGTAACGTAATGCACATCGATTTGACATTTCGTGTTGGTAAAAAGCATTTTTTGATGGGATTTGATGACATAAGGGGACTTTTGAACAAAACCGCAGTTGCTCGCCTAAAAAGCAAAAGTTATATGTGGTAAAACCAAAAGTAAAAAGTCAGCTTGAGTGAAAGTTAGTTGGAATTATGGGGTAAAGTAGAACAATGAGAAACGGAAACAGACAGAGACTTCCTATCCGCACCACTATTTCTAAATCCAGTAGAGTCAGGGAAAATTTCAAAATTTGTGTTATCAGCATATTAGCACAAAGGGAAAGTCTCCTTTCTCCTATAAAATGTGTAATGACTGTCATCATAAACTAAACTTCACTTTCGAAACTTATCCTACCGTAGCATTTATAGTGCTAACCATACTTTAATACCTGAAACTTTATCCGCTCTTCATGGACTGATGATTACATAACGCTCGTCTCTTCCTTAATTCACCTTGTTTAAAGTTAAGTTTGAGCAATATGATTCTGTAACTTAGAGCGGCAGAAAGTTTATCAAAAATTCAATAGTTACGACACAGCGACGGTGCAAGACTCTAATTTGTTAAAATACTTCGTTTTCATGATTCTTACCATGAAACGCTGCATTATTAATAAATAATAATAAAAGCGTCGAGTTTTGACTTTGTTAGTTTTGATGTTTTGGCTTTGGCTAACTGGACTCTCATTGTTTTAGTTTCATAACTAGTCATTTCTACATGACTGCGTAAAAGTAAGCACTGAATTAATCAAAAGTGAAGAGGTCAACTAAAAAAGTTTGTTCAATTGGAAATATTTTAATGGCTTGACTAAGATGCTTGACTGACTCTAGTCGGAAAGGTAAACCCGGGTTTTATCATTGTTCCGTAACAAATTCTCGGAAAATACTACCTTTAGGTATAAAAGTGGCCTTATTCGTATTAATTCCACCATTTTGACTTTTCAACTTACACGAAAATAAGAGAGTACTTCGTTTCAAATAATAAATTCTGTCTCCCTACTTGATATTTTCGAACCAAATTGAGTCCGACTTTCTGAACAAGAGTTGACATATCCAGTGACATCTAATATTCATAACGGTTGAGTGCCTTTCCACGACCCGTGCCAACTGTAGGATCAAATGATATTTTTTTTCCTATCAAAATTTGACTCGTTAAATTAATAAACTTATCAATATTTTTTAATCTTTAGAACAAATCTAGTAACGTTTATTTTCATCCGCTGGGAGGAAATGATCCACGGATCATAAATCACCAGATTAGACTCTCAGTTTTGCCTGGAAAAAGTGACGTAAGTGTGACGGCAGTTAAGAACTAATTGACAGACTGGGAAGAAACCTTTCGGTTCAAAGTGACGTAGATTGATGGTTCATTGTCGTAAGGAAAAAAAAAGTTTTTGGCGGCATATAAGTAAAAAGAAACGCTCTTGGTAGGGGTCCATATCCAGAACGGGAAAAAGCGGAAAGAGAAGTTCCTGTATAGTTTTTTTTTTGACAAGGAAATGAAGTCTAAAGAAAAAGTTTTCTCTAGAGAGAAAGGCTGCTTTTTTCCCCGAAGCTCATCATGAAGAAATGATGAGGAAATTAAAGTGAGAGCTGACGGTTCTGCAACTGAGCTTGGTTTCAGCCGGATATTGAACTTTATTGACCCTCTGGCTTCAACAAACTGATTGGCTCAATCTTTCGAGTAATTGTAGTTCCTTACACAAAAAAAAAAATTACATCAAAAGAAAGCACAAAGAACACTAGAGTGATGAACAAATAAGGAGGTTAGAAAAGGCCCACGCGCGAAATTTCAAATATGTGCTGAAAACAAATTAAAAGTAAGAGCGAGTCGCGAAACGATGGGCAACTGAACTAACTGAAGTTTGCGCGGCCGTTATTATTACGACCTTCTGCTATTATTATGTGAAATTGAAATTTATTTGCACTTTTATTACATTTTTATATAATTTTTTTTAATAGTTTTCCTATAATTTTACTTGATACTTTTTAGATGAGTTACTTGGCAAGTCCCGATGGTGTACGAAACTCAAAGTTACTGCTGGATGTCCATAGAAAAAGGAATGCTCGTCTCATTCATCGTCCCTGTCTTTCTCCTCATTGGGGTAAGTTCATTTTTTGGTGAAATAGTTTTTTTTTTTGGAAAAAAAATAGTTTCTGCGCGGGGAAAAAGCAAAAGTTTTGCCAAAAAGAAAAGCCTGCGTCGCTTTTTGAAAGAGAAAGATTCTTCTTTCTTTTTGCGGAAACAATGAAGAACTCCTCAGAAAAAAAAACCCACTTTACATGAATACTTTTGTTCGTTTTCACTTTCACTTTCTCTGTTACAAAAAGTTTAGAGAGATTCGAATATTTGATTTTTGGCGCTCATTGAAAAGTCGACGCATTAACTTTTTTTTCTTCTCCGTTTCAAAAAAAAATTTCCAAGATTTTGTAGTAAATGGACTTCAAATTTTTTTTAACTTGAATCTCATCTTCTTTTAGGCCAAGATTTAAAGAGCAATGAGGCATGGGCTAGACTGCCATTACATTTATTGGTTTGTTTCTTCTTTTTTTTCACATATAAAGTCCGCAACTACTAAAATTTAGTCTAAAAAGTTTGAAACGCCCATGTGACCACCCAGCGCTTCTTATGGTTTTTCGATAAGATATATATCCCATGCCAAACTATTTTTTTTTTGGTCCATTTCAATGCGGTTTATAAATTTAACTTGCCAAGGTCCTGGAAGGCGGAGGCTTCTGGCTCTGTTGGATTCCACCCAAAAGATCTTTTGGTCTCTGAGTAGATAATACTCAAAATCCACATCTTTCGAAATGGATCAAATGGTTTGAAATAATTCGGAGCCGTGAAGCATAGAGTGCCAGGCGAACAGGAAACGGTTCCATTCTTCAGCGACATTGCGGAAGTACCAATGTCAGTTGAAGACATTAACGCTTCACAAATCCTAGATTTCGTATTTTTTTTTGCTGCTCGGTGTTCCATTTCAGGGTTTTTATGACTTTCTCCACCCGGGTAGTTAGATCGAAACGCCAGTTTTTTTTTTCTCTCCCGGGTTCCCTCCTCTCTCGCGCGCTTTCAATCTTTCTACTCATAAAACAGAACCAAAATCTAATAGAAACCTCATTCGCATTTATGGACATGCAAAGTGAGTTCGGGGCGAAGTGTGTTTGGCCAAGTACCGAAGAAAAAATAAATTGACTGGTGAGAGAAATCCACTTGAGTCGATGAACGGCGGAAAACCAAAGTCAGTAGCTTTTGAGCATAAAAAAAAACTAGGAAATTTTTTTGGGGGAATTGAAGTTGTAACGACGACTGCCAAAACCAACGACGTCATTGGCTCAATTGATGGGAGCTATTTCCCGGGTCTTGTGATGAGGTATAGTGCTCATGAACGACTCTTTTCACACGCCTACTTTCACCAAAACTTACGGGTTTTTTGGAAAGGAACGCTGCTAATGACTTGGCAAACGGAACACTCGCTCCCTTGTCCCCTGTCATGCCCTTTTGGTTCAAATAAACAACCCACAAAATAACCACTACGGGTCACAAAAACACTTTGGCACACCATAATTTGATTTTGAAAAAAAAAACACTTTTCATACCTAGCCAAAAAATAATAATTTTTTGGGGGATAAATAAATTCAGAGGAGAAAGAGCTGTATTTCTGCAACGCAGTTAGGGAATGCGCCCCCCATTCGAAACGCGAAGTATTGTATCGAAAAATTTCGAAAAATACAGCAAATTTTTTGCATCATTGTAAAAAAAAATTTGTATAACCTTTTTTGTCTTTTCAATCGTTTTACAAAATATGTTTTTCCAAAGACCAAAATAAGTCTCGTTTTTTTTTGAAAATAATCGGATATTTATTTTACTAAATTAAGAATCCAACTCGACTTTATCAGTCTTAGCATACAAAACGTCATTGCTTTTTAGCTAAATAATTTAGCTTGTTAAAAAATACTGATTAAAGTGAAAGTGATAGACTGAAATTAGTGTTTTTTTCTGAAAAAAAATAAGAGTTTGAACAATTAGATCGAGCAGGTTTATATACCGCTCAGTTCTATAAAGCATAAAAGGCAGAACATAAATCCTTCTTTTCTCCCCGTCTAGTAACTAATATGTCCCTCGAGACATTTTCCCGCTCCCAGGTAATTTGATAGGATTTTTCCCATAGTTCCCCTTTACTTAAAGCCAATAGGTTACTAACTCATTAATTAATTACTTTTTCATTATATCCGATTACTACTCAAACTTACAATTTCACTCCATCACTCCCTGGACTTTCTCTAGGGACTTATTCCACTTCTGTAGAATTGAGATGATTCATGAATTTTTTCTTACACAAGGCTTTTCTTGAACGCTGCTCATGCGCAGAAGGCCAATAATTCCCTTGCGCTCTCTGGTCATTTCTTTCAAAATGGGCAGTGGGATGGTCCATTTGTAACGCAAGGGAAAAAAGTCAAGTGGAAAATGAAATTGATGAGAAGTATTTTAAGACGTTTTTAGTAAAAAAAAAAGCAGATGGGTTGAAGGAGAAAGTTAATGGGCCTCAAATTTGAGCTGAGGGTTATCTTTTCATCTTCCTTAATTTTAGCCTAAGAGACGACGTGCCGTATAGAATGGTATGGTGTAAGTTTTGAAATTGGGGAGAAATTTCAAGTATGGACAGTACTGAAGGAAGAAATTGAAAAGTTACCGCGCACAACTCTACTACTAGAGACTTTCACCATAAAGGCTTAGTAGACTTTTTCCCCTAGAGAATTTCACTCTTCATTCCTAATCATTATTGAGCTTCCACTCTAAAATTCCACATCTCCCACTCCATTCCAATCTTCCGCCTGCCAAAAAATTAAACCCATCATTATTTCCGCTCATTACGGTTTTGGCTTACGAGCTTTTCCACATTTTTTTGGTCGATTCCAACTCTGCAAGTCGAAATTGATAAAAAAAAAAAGTTTTCTGAACGAAAATGGTAAAAATGATGGAAGAATCAAATTTCATTAGATTCAATGAAGTTAAAAGAGATTAAATTCAAGTTGTTTTGAATCAGTGAGAACTTTTTTTTTGACAAAAACAACATCTACAACAATTATGTTTTCGATTAATCAAGGTAAATTGAAACTTTTACTGGAAACTAAATAGTAGTCAGTTTTTGAAACTTAAGAGATGTTAGGTTACTTAGAATGACGAACTGGAGTTTTCGTCTGTGCCAAATCAAAAGGAAAAGAGGCAGAGGTTAATACTAATCGAAAACGTGCTGAGCATAAGACCAAACTGATTTTGTAAGGGGAAAGGCTATTGAGTCAAACGACTTTTGAATTAAAATCTACGGATCGTGACATCATTTAAAGAAAACGTTGTACTTTTACACTTTCTTATATTATTCGCTCAACTGTAGACGACACTTTAGCGAGGAAGAGGTCAAAGTTAAGAGAATTGACTCAAAAAAATTTAGCGTATCAACTCTTACGTTATTCGATAAAGGCTCAGGTTGCGAGAGATCGGTCGTTCGCTGCAGGAAATAATCATCTGGTTTCGGTTGCGAGCTATATGTTTCGAGGAAAAAAAACCGAAATTCGGTGGAGCTTAGTTACGCAAGATTCGAATCGTAAAAACCCTTTAGCTAGAAAAAGTAAAGGCTTTCCTAACTGTTCAAATGAAACGAGCTCTACTTTCAGTTTTTTTCTCTTACTGTTTACTTCCACTCATGGACAGTCTCAAATTGTTTACTCGGAACCACTTTAATTGAATCGCTTCAAACTGTCCATCAGCGTCCAACAAAGTCAACTGTGATAGCTATCGCTTTTGATGAAAATAATAGAATGCTCGGAGTCGACAGTGCCAATGTAAACTGAACCAAATGTGCTTTAGAAGCTTTTTATGTCAAATTGACATAGAGGTACTGTCAATTTGTAGGCTAACTAACGTAAGGTAATAGCAAATTTGGAAAGCGTGTATTTTATTACGTCAAATGTCGTTCCTTGTATTTTCGTGTTTCTTTGTCATGTCACCGTAAAGAATTAAGACTCAAATAATTAATCTTTTTCTGCTCAAAACTGTACGAATTATGGAAATTAAAGCAGCAGAGAGTAAATTTTATGTCAAAAGAGAAACTTTAGAAAGGAAATATCCTACGTCAAATTTTAAATTTGGTGCATATTGTAAGGTAGAGAAAGTTTTGTAAAATTTGCTGAAGCATTCTAGTAAAATTAAAATGAAAAACTTTTGTTTGTTTGCAATTAAAAATAAGTGTAACGGTGCGGAAAAAATAAATAGACTACCAGTCGTACGTAAAGATGAGTTGAAGTCTATTACAATTTTAGCAAGTTTTTAACTAAAGTTTCGTAGTTTCATAAAGTCAATAAGTAACTGAGCTATAAAATGCTGGTTTAGTAACTTAAGATTAAGTTTGCATTTTTTTGGGCACAATTTGCAAATCTGTAAATTGGAATTGACGGGGGGTGGTAAAGGGGTTTTTAAGTTTGACCGAATTTCAGGCGTTCACGTTTAGTATTCATTTCAAAAGTTCGTTACTTTAGTGTAAATAAAACTAAGCGGAAAAAAATGTTACGGGTGTGGAGCTTCTTTTTTTTTTTTAAAGTTTTTATAGGTACTTTTTATTCACGTTTCGCAAAATGTTCACCTTTCCCACCAAACTTTGCAACTTTTGTAACAAAACCTTGTTCCAGTTTCCAGTTTTGAATAGTACATAAAAAGGAATTGCTTTTTTCCCGTAACACTTTTCTTTCCAGTAGGTAATTATGTTAAGATCCAAAAAAAGAAACGGAAGAGTATCATCATAGGGAAGTAATTTTAAAGAAAAAATGTCCTTTTATGTCCTTCCGTTTCCATAGTACCCGTTGTAATTTGAAACTTTGTAACCACACAAAATGACTACTCATCAGTCTTTTATGAGCAAGTAGACATTGAAAAGGCAGCCCAACAGTTACGACCAAACAGTTACAATTTTTGTAGGAACACGACAAAATTTTGAAACGACGGCGACAATAGTTAATTTTCAAAAGTGACATGGTCTTCAAAAAAACGGAGAGGATAGTTATACGGTTCAGAAAACTTTGGTTAGGCTTTTGTAAACGGTTTTCTTTTTGGTCAAAATAAGCGGTCGCGTGCCTTTGTAAATTGTAGTGATGTAATTGAGTCCTGGATGAATTAAGTGATTAGAGCTTGGAAAATGGAACATTAGTTGATTAGTTGACTCTGATACAAAGTGACAAAGAAATATAGTGACTGGAACAAAAAAAAACGCTTGGAATGCATGACAGCATGAACTTTCTCTAGTTGGTGAAAGCTCGACTCAATTAATCAACTTCAGAGAGCAAACGCATCGTTCCAACCCAGTAAATCTAGAGACTAATTCAATTAGGAAGTAAAAGAGATGAGTAGAATATTAGTTAAAACAAAGTTGTTTTTTTAGGCGGGAAAGTTTTTATTTTTTTTTTTAATTTTAAAATTTGAGAACACAAAATATAATAAGGAATTCTTGAAAAATGTAATGGAGTGAGGCAAAAAAAAAGTTGTGTGTTTCTCAAGGCATTTTAGACTTGTCGATTTTTTTTTTTGTTTGACAAAGTTTCAAATCAAAAATGGTAAAGCGTGTGGGAAATGAATAGCGGCTTGGGAAAAAACTTTTGGAAATTTAATGACTTGACGGGAAAACTTTTCCGATCAACAAAAGGCCCAGTTAATGAAGTTGAGGTAGATTCTCAAATTATAGGTCTTTCAGTCAACAGCTTTTCAATCAGAACAGATTTAAATTTAAATTAGTAGGAATTATTTATATTTTTTTAGGACGAGAAAGGAAATTTTTATAAAAGACAATTTTTTCTTTAAAAAAGCAACAAATTTTAACTGTAGTATTTGGAATTTCAACTTTTTTAAAACCCTAAAAGCTCTGTGCTGCTTAACGGCTTCAACTTTTGAGCTTTTGCTTTTGAACTTTGCTAAAAAACTTTTTAGAAGGAACCAATTTTCAAAGAATGTGAATCTTTTAAAAGATAATATATATTTTCTGGTTTTCAAACTTTGTTCTTTTGAGGTGAATGACTTTTGGGAGGAAAAGGGTGGGAGTCCTTAAGGCTTTAAGCTTTATGACTTGCTACTTTGGTCTTAACAGACAATTCTTTAGTGCAAAAAGGCCATTGGCGCCTTTTTGCAGAAAAACTTTTCAAGAGAAAGTGAGGGGAGGCTAAAAGAAGTTTTTGTAAAAGTTAAGCAAACCTTCATTTTCATAAATTTGCAGAAAATCCTCCTCTTTTTCCTTTCCATAATTCCCTACGCGACGGTCCTTAACTTTTGTTCAGAACTTAAAATGTAAAACTTTAAAGTTATTTTAATTAGAAAGTTCAATTAGGAAATGTCACATAGACAAAAGGAAGTGAAAATCGAGAAAGTTCAAAATTACTAATTTAAAAAAAAAACACAAATGTCTTCTCAAAACGATTATTACCAAAAATATATAGCAAACTGACAAAAATCTAAAGTAACTTGAAATGTAGCAATAGGTTTCGCCCGAAACAAGATTGGTTTGTGCTTTAGAATATTGCGAATTTTCTGACGCCTTATCTCTTTTTTTTCTCGTCCAAATTTTAAAAATTTCGCATTACTGCTCTTTTTTTTTTGCAGTAAAACCTTAATGGCGTGCCTAATTGTTAAATATGTGCGGAGTGGTCGGGTGGATTAAAACCTCTGCACCACATTTCTGGCTCGAATGAATAGGCACTAGGCAAAAGGCCAACTTTCTTCGTCTATCCTTTGTAATGATGATGAGTCTTACTTAAGAATCTGGCTCCAGAAAAAAAAAGTTTTTTTTTCTGTAACCCCTGGAGTGCTGGAACGCGCAGAGAAGCATGACCTCTACGTATTCTCTCATTTTCAGACAATATAAACCCTAAGCAGTAGGCTCTGGTGGCTCTAAATTTTTTGGCAAGCTTTCTGCCGTTTTTTTTTCAACTGAATTCAATGAGCCTTTGCAAAATGAGTATAGGGTCACACAGTCTGGCGCCACGTTTTAAAAAGTCGTTTTGTTTTTGTTACGCGGAAGCTATTTATTTGATGGGGAAATTCCGAGCTTTAGTACAAAATGCAGCTAGACTAATGACACAACTTTTTTTTTCGGTTTTAGTTGAATACACTCTTGGTCATTTTTGTCACTCCGTCATCTGTTGGCCCTTCGGAAAGTTTGGGAAGACCCGATGTCTCTCGACGAAGAGGCCTTGGACGAAAAAACATTGAGTACTGGAATCCGGGCATCGGCGATGCTGCTACCTCTCCTTGCAATTATGTGGTTCCTGGGCGTTGTAGCTCTCGAGAATCCAACTTCGGTCTTTTTCCAATTAGCAGCGGCTTTTGCCAACATCGCCTTGGTAAGTAAATGAAAAACTTAAGAACGGCGTAGGAATTGAACTCGGAATGATTCAGTTATTTTTTTTACAATATTTGCATTTTGTTTGCAATAATATCAAACGGTTAGTCGCTTGAACTGCACGTGGTTCGTGTCTTTGTTCCGGTTTGACACTTGGTGCGCCCTTCTGCCCCTTTTCGAACAAATAGCTGTAGACAAACAGTGTGCCAAAAGTTCGGTGCGCTCTATTTTTTTTTTCGTCGGGTTTTTTTTTCGTAGTCCTAAATTTATCGTTTTCTCTACTGTAATTTTGTTCCGGTTTGACACTTGGTGCGCCCTTCTGCCCCTTTTCGAACAAATAGCTGTAGACAAACAGTGTGCCAAAAGTTCGGTGCGCTCTATTTTTTTTTTTTTTTCGTCGGTTTTTTTTTGCAGTCCTAAATTTATCGTTTTCTCTACTGTAATTTATTTTCCTATTGAGGCATTGTTATTATCCGAAACCTTGTTTCTATTGTGTCTCCCTGTCTGATTCGTGGTCTTGGTGAGTTGTTACTTCACTAAAATGGAATCCATAGGCAATACTTTACAATAGAATGGTTACGAATGGAACATTTTGCACATTTCTCGTTCAAAAGTCTCGGGTTTTTTTTTTTTATTCTAGTAGAGAAAAAAGTAGAAGAATGACAAATGCAAAGTGAAAGCATATAGTGAAGAATGTGAAGATTCACACATGTTTTCTCTCCACGACTTCAAATTGACTGTTTTTTCTATTCCTCTTGCCTAAAGTTTTGTTTTCGGGGTAAAAAAAAAACGTTTGCTTTTTCAACCTGATGCTGAGTGAGATACGCGCGTGAATGTCCCTGGGCTTTTTGAGAGAAAAGCCTTGAATATTTTACAATTTCAACATTCAAGATTTAAAAAATTGTCAGAAAGAAAAGCTTTCGTGACGTGGCATTCTCATACCTTTTACAACTTCTAGGCTTAAAGTGACACATTAAGAATTAAAATGAACCCTGGATACTTTTTTTTTGAAACGGGCCGGGTAAGTTTGGTGGTGGGCTTTGAAAAATGCGGGAGAATATCAAACCTCGGGTGGCTCGTCGTTCCTTTAGATGTTCAAAATTAGGCGTGAAAAACAAGGAATTACGTAAGGCTTAGTGTCATTTTTTGACAGTTAGCTTTTCGGCGAAGAGATTTCATAGTGGTTGGGACTGGGAGGAAAGAACGGCATTCGATATTTTTGCAATGATCAAAAAAAAATTGTTTACTTCCAGGAAAATTGATACGTTTCTTTTTCTCCAGAAATTGTTAGCAGGTTCCACTATTTCATAACCGTGCAAATAAAAAAAATCATTTTTTTTTTTAAAAAAAAAACTTTTTGAAAATATCAGTACACTCAGTAGTAGCGGTAGTGTGTTTCTGACTACTATGATTTGATTGACAGAATACATTTTTTTTAGAAATCACTTCGTACCACTTTTTACAATTTGGATATTCGCATATTCCCTTGCTTAGTCCTCTCCATCGTTAAGAAAGTGATTGATGAGAGAAGAAAAAAGTTGTGAAAGTAAAAAAAAACTTAAGAGCTTTTTTTTTTTGAAGAAAGTGATAAAATATTACCCAAAAATCCAAAGTTCATTTTAACCAAAACTTCATCATCGTCATCCCTTTTGCACTCTCACTTTAACTTCCTGTCAAGACACTCTCTTTCTTTTACTTTCTCTTCCCTGCACCAATTTTTACAAAAAGTATATGCTCGTTCAACAGTATGAGTTCTTTTAGAAATTTTTTTTTTATTAATAATCCTTTTCCCTTGGTTCTAGCGTTCCTAGAATTTTCTAGAACATGTACTAATCTGCTGAGCGCTAAGTTTCTTAAGTCCTTTGAACAAGAGAATGGCATTAAATGAAAAGTAGTCTGGGAGACGGAGACCGAAAATTTTAGAGACACAAACGTTAAGAAAATCTTTAGTATGGAAATTTTATTATTAGATCGGAAAACCTCACGCTGAAGAGCACATCTTTAAAATTTTAACAAAAATCAATATTGTTGCAAATTTTTCTTTGCCATCACTTACGCCACAAGAGGATTATCAACGTTTCGTTGGAATAAATGTAAATTCAGTATGCAGTAGTTGTGGCTTAAAAATTAGTAATTGACAAACTCTGGTTAATCGTAAACTTCAAACATTTTCCCTCTCCGTATTGAGGATATCCTCAAAATTACCCTCAGCTACCCTGGTTTCTCGACCTAATCTTCTTGGGAAACGATGATGGGCGTGACATAGAGATTTTATAAACTAAAACAGTGTCATGCTTCTAGAAATTGCCTAAATAACTACGAAATAAACTCAGTTAACAAAAATTTAAGGGCATAGGGAATTTTTTTGGTTCAAAATTTGAATTTTCCTTGCTTTGCCAAAATTAACTTAACGAAGTCTTGTCTTCCTTGACAAAGTTGAGTAAGTATAACGTCCTTGTGCCTTAAGTGAGTTTAGAAGGAAATCTTTCGCATAAAAATTTATCGCGTAGCCGCACAATATGAGTTCGAGGGCAAAAAAAAAAAGTGGTGAAAGCAAGTTTTTGAGTTAACTCTGCCAAATTGTCTTAAGAAGGGATATAATGTTGTAAAATAAAGAAAAAAGTTTCTGGATAAGGTTACGCGTCCTTAATGTGATCTAAAGTTAAAACGAAGAGGATAGGGTTGGAGGCTGTTAACTTTAACTTAATTAAGACGAAGATGAAAGTTCTCTAGGTTGGAAAATTCGATCGTGATTCCAATCAAGAGAAGAGCTTTCCAAGGCATTTGCATACTGATGGAACGCAAATCAGGAAAAGTGTCTTGATTCTTCAAATCCACTACACGGGGATTGTTACAACGTAGAAAATATTATACAAAGTATAACAAATTTTATGAGAAAACAAGTCAAAAATTGATTTTTTGCACAGAATATTCTAGAAAACTTGAGAAAAATGCTCCTTATATCGACGCTAAAATTGTGAATTTGTACAAAAATTGTTGACTCGAATTATTATTAGATGATTGAAACCAAGTGTGTTCAACTGTTTGCTCACTTGAGTTCGTTCCGTATTAAAAAATAACAGGTCTTCCTTGACACTTTTGCTTGTTTATGTTTCGACTGTCGTCGTTGATCAATTTCTGTAACACTCATAAGCGTTTGACTAGAAACATTTGTCCAGGAACATCACCCAACGTTCCTGATTCGGTGGCAGAGGCGACAGTTTTGTGTTAAATGACCTCGTTTTCTTCAGTCATAGACATTGATGATAAACATCAAGGGTAAAAATTACTTTTTTCTATTTTTCAGAGCTGGCTTGTGATGTATTTTCTGGGAGATGAAGTTTGGCCGGACATCTGCTCTTGTCCATTTCTCCAAAACCAGGCCATGACGACGAGTCATTTGTCATCGTCAATTGAAGACACTCCAGGAACGTTGAGTGTTCAGCCTTCTCAAGGCATTCAACTATCTTTCGAGCCTGAACCGATGAGCAGTGATAGTACTGGAATCACTGAAGCTACTCCAGGACCATCTACGGCACTACGTTGGCCACCAAAAAATAGAGCACCTTGGACAAGACCTGGAGGAAACGAAATTTACGAATTGAGTCATGACGCCATCAGCACAATCTACAAATGAACGTGGGCAGAATTATTGTTGTCAAAGTCTAAACTTTTGGTCCCTTTTATGGGAACGTGGACTTCATACTAAAATTAACTCAGATCTTTTTCCTCGTCTTATGCCCTACAGTAGTAAAAACAACCGTGGACTTTATGTCACGAAAAACAACTAATCCACACTTCCTTTACAAACATATGCTGGTAAAAGCTACCGCTTATTCATCTTATGTCCTCCGTATCCTGTTGTTACAAAGTACTGTCACTTTGCATTTAAAATTGAGCGTCCTTTTTACTTTTTTTGTAAATTTAAAATGTTTGAGTCATAAATCGCAGTTTGCGTTACCCGACTTGAAACAAACCCCGCTGAGAACTTTAAGCTTGCCGTCGGGTTAGCAGTTCGTTAGTAGAACGTCGCGCCTAAGTTCCAAATTTAAAAAAAATGGTTCAAAATATTAGCATCCTAAAGAATTTAAGTACACACCTATTCAGTATTTTTGAGGTGTTACAATTTTGCATCAAATAAGAGGCTAAATTGTTAAAAACGATAAGTGGTTTGGTTTTAAAATACTATTCAACTCTAGCCGATTGTTATAAATTAGTTCGAAATTTACCTGAAATTTGAATGTTAAGCAGACGACGTGTGTTGACAATATTCTACCAAATGAGAAATCCTGGGTGGAAAACTTTTCTCTGTGAAATAATTCAAAATTAATTTGAATTTGAATAAGTTCAACTACATACTAAACAATCGAGTATAAGACGAAAAAAAAAACGAAAGTTGCTAGTTAAAAAAAAATAGGTTTTAGGTTCAAATCTATTCAAAGCATTCTACTGTAGGACTATAGTTTACGCTAAAATCATAAACAGAATAATAATGTGAATCTCTTTAAATGTATTGCAGTATGTACTAAACTATTATGTCATACTACACAGTTTGAGAATGAATAAAAAATTGTTTTGTGCTAATGAAACGCGCAAAGGTCATTGACCTCTTTGACTTTCGAGAGAGTCGAAATTCGTAAAAAAGGGAATTGTGCTTGTAAGTTTAAATTTCCAGGATTTCCAACGCATCGTTACGGGAAATGAGTAAAGTTTGTATAAGGTTTAATTTTGAACACACCGTTTAGTTTAAAATTAAAAGGTATAAATTTAAAACGAAAACTGTACAGTTCTCATCTCCCCAAAGCTATAAACTAACTTTCTACCATTTCCTGTTTAGAACTAAAATGCGCCGAAGACTTAAATCCAAAAAGTTTCTTCTTCCCTATAGCCGCTAGAAGAGGAAAGATGGTGAAAGTAATTAATAGCCTCGAGGCTTTTGACTCGACAGTGTACAAATAGTAAAACAATATTTCCGTTCTAGATATCAACCTTTTTCTAGCCCTCCACTCTTCTTGCAGAGAAAATACTGAAAACTTCAAATAATCATTTCTACTTTACTGTATTTCATTTGAACAAACGCGTGAGCCATTTTGATTCTTCAACTCGTTACTTTTATCTGAACATTTAGCAGAAACATAGTGGTTGGTAGCTGAGTAAACTTTTAGCTTCAAGCTACAATTAGAAAATTACTAGGCTTGTCGTCCATGTCGTTGTCATTTTCTTCTTCTTCCAACGACTTTGTCGTCCAATAGTTGAAATTGTAGCGTGTGCCCACGCTTTTCAGCCCTCTATCTTCTCATTTGTCTGACAGTAGATTTTGAGCTGA
>JABASK010000252.1:0-18616 GCA_019776465.1 Rambutanura hunanensis | reverse complement strand
TTCTAAGAATTTCTCATTAAATGTTAAGTTTAATTAGAAAATTTATAAATTAAAGTGATATTTACTAAAGTTCGAAAGATAATTAAACCATTTATCAATTTGGGTATGATTATCTGCAGTTACACACTACGCCTATTTAACAGACGACGTGTTTCGTCTGCCTGCATCGCAGATGCTAACGATGCGTTGCTTTTAAAACTTTTTTTTTTCCTCGGCGTAGCTTTTTACATTTTTTTTTTTATATTTTACGCTTTGCTAGGATAAATTCATGAAATGCTACTAGCAGCTACTAAATTTCATTAGAATTCGTACAAAACGCCGGAGATTGGACGTATCCCTTCTGGGGATATCCCCGAATTTCTGAGGGTTTTAGTGTTGAAACTGAAGGCAACCAGTTCTAAGTAATTAGCCTTACCAAATAATGTAACGGCCTTTGACCTTTGGTGAAGATGCTTCTAGAATTGTTAACTTTTTGTAAAAAGTTACTATTTTTTGCATGTTAGAAGGTGAATGCTTTTGAAATCAACTTAAATTGTAAGTTGTTCAGAGCGACGCATTTAAAAGTGAATGAATGAAAAATGACATGGATGGTACAGAAAAATAATTTTGCGTTTTGTCTATTTCTAAATGGAATTCACCTGCATGAACAATGATGATGAAAATTAAAAAAAAAAGAGTATGTTTACACACAAGTTAGACAATTATTCCACATCTGCCTGTTATCACTCGAAAAATACACATCTCTTCCAGTTAGTGGATTGGATAAGAGTAGAAGAGACAAGAGGTATCGGCAGTTACAAATCTGATTCATCTGGACATGACATACCATCCGCCCAGTGGCCCTCCCTCAGTCACTTTGTATTGACTAAACATTTGTTCGCATAATTGTTATAACTCCTCTCAACACTTAACGCTTTTTAGTTACCCGTTGATTTATTTTTTTACTCAACGTAATGTACTTGAATTGAAGTGAATTCTCGTGAGAGTTACGTTATTCACACTATCTGACCTTTGACCTCGATTTTCTCAACATGAAACCACGACCTTCCTCGCAAGTCATTGTTGACCCACAGGAACTAACACAGTTTTTACGAGGATCTCAAGATTTTTCGGAGTTAGGAACTAACACGCTTCAAATTCCGGGTAATGACAATGGAAAAGTCAAACCGGGCATCCAGCTCACACCGAAAACTCAACCACGACCAATGTCGTCGTTTACACTGTCGCCTCAACGTCGCTCAACAACGCCTAAAAAGGGATGGAAACGATACGTTGGTATTCCGTTAGCAATAACTAGTGGATTTTTGTTCACAATGTCATTTATCTTGGTCAAAAAATTATTCCGTAATTTTCATCCAATTTCTCTTGCTTTTTGGCAATTTGGAATTCATTTTTTACTTAGTATTCCATTTTTGATATATTTTCAATTTGTGACACAAATTAATGTGTTTCAAACTGGATGGAATGACGAAGTGGTACGGGTCACGGCCCGGAAGAAAGTGGCTATTGTCTCTGGAATCATGGTAAAAGGATTCATATTTTTTTAAACCGTTTTAAATTAAAAGCAATTTGTGTTTTGTTTTTTTTTTTGAAAAAATTGGTAGAATTTTGAAGAATTTCCAAATTCGGTTTTTAGATTTCGTGTCTCTCCGGTGTCACGGTTTTGGTCCTTCAGTTCTTGGTACTTAAGTACTTGCAAGTAGGCTAATTCGGTTTTTAGATTTCGTGTCTCTCCGGTGTCACGGTTTTGGTCCTTCAGTTCTTGGTACTTAAGTACTTGCAAGTAGGTGACGCGACAATCATTGCTTTTAGCGGGTCACTGTTCACGGTTGGATTTGGTCACTTCTTCCTTTATGAAAAATGTGGATTTGTGACAATTCCCATATGTAAGTGACCAACTGCAAAAAACAATTATGCTAATTTTGTTTAACAATTCAATTTGAAAGAAAATGACCTTCAAAACTTTTTTTTAACCTTGAAATTTTTCTAGCATGTTTCATTCTATTTGGTATTTTTCTCATGACCAGACCACCATTTCTATCTGGAGCAGATTACGACGTACCACTACTAGTAAGACTGTGACCTTGTGACCTGTGACACTCAGATTGACTCTAAATGGTCTAATTTTCTAGATCGGAATCTCATTGGCTCTTCCTGACTGCAGTTCTTGCGTCGGCGTACCTCATTGCCATGCGTAAATTGCGTAAAGTTCACGTCTCTCTACTACTTTTTGTAAGCGGTGGATTGGGATTGGTCGAATGTGGCATTGTCGCGGGGGCCATCGGGGTCAAGATGATTCCTGACTTTGACTCGGACATAGGATGGGTTTTGACCTTGGGGATTTTGACCTTCGTGGCAACTGGAGCAACGCTGGTTGCTTTGAAGTACGAAGAAGCTGGCGTTGTCAATTTGACGCGAATGATGGACGTCATTTTTAGTTTTGTGCTACAGTACATTTTTCTTCAAGATATTCCAGATCAATTCAGGTAAGTTGACTATAAAACTAAAAGGTAAAATTCATAGAAAATTTGTAGATTTTAGAAATTTTTTTTTTTAGAAATTGAATATTTTTTGGTGTCACTTTATTCTAGTTTATTTGGAGCCACAATTGTGCTCACGGGAGTGAGTATCATTGGTCTGAGGTCAATTCTGTTGACCTTACCTGCAGAAAATCAGTGCCGACGTTTCTGTTGTTGTCTACTCAAGTGATTCTTTTTCTTAAAAAATATAATTAACCTTTCGTTATTTAGCCTAACCTAACCTAAAGTTAATGATTACTAACTAACCAATGTCAAGTCAAATGTGACTTTTAGATAGACTACAGCTTTAAAGATGACCTCTTACAGGTCAAGCTGATGTGTAACCTTATGTTAGTCATTTATTTCTCTATGCTAATAACTTATTAAATTCGTTCTTACCTAATTTTATTTTTATTTTTTTACCACAGTAGTGATTTATATCAAATGCACAAAAAATCGTTTATCTTCATCTTGTCGTTTTTTTCTTTTAAAAAAAAAGTAGTGTGCCGAAAAGGTTGAATGAATTTCATTTAAACAAGATGAGGAACCACATGAATCTTTTGGGAAATAATGAAGGACGAATGAAATTTTAGGATTTTGTTTGATTGGATTTTTAATTTAACAGAGTTGAAAATAATACATAATTATTTTCATTTTGAAAGATTTGTTTTTGTTCTGAAGACGAACGTTGTTGATTATTTTAGTTCTTATAAACTGAATCCAGTTGAAATTTCATGTACTCTCGTACAGTTTGAGATTGAGTTGGTGATTCTGAAATTTCACCACTGTAGTTCGGCAAATGCGGTAAAAGTGGAGCAATTGGAACGTGATCGTCTGGAATGATGAAGTATGCCAGCGATTGTCTGTCACGTTGATTCTTAATTTCTTGTTCAGAAACACCAACTCGATGAATCTAAAAAAAAGTTACAATTTTCAAAGAAAAAAATAAATAAAAATTTGAATGAATTTTTTATTATTTTATTTTTGGAAAATTCTTATTTAACAACATGCGTTTTCTAAAGCTTACCGTAGCAGGGTACCTGCCTCCAGACCAATATTCTAGCAAGTTTCCAGTATTAACCAAAATTGTATCAGGAATGTGTTGTGCGGCAATCCAATTTCCATCTTTTGTTAAAATCTGAAAAATAGTAGGGAATTGAGAAAAAAAATTACCTTTATTTAAAATAAAAAAATTTTTGATTTTTTTTTTTTTGTGATTTTTATTTTTGTGCAGAATTTACCTCCAATCCTCCACATTCATCTTGCCACAAAAATGTGAGTAGGCCAAAATCCGCATGAGTTGAGCATCTTTCCATTCCAGCCTTCAATTCCGGAACGTATGGGTAGTAACTACTTTTCATTCGCGTTAAATTTTCAACTGAAGAATTGTACAATCCAAAATGTCTTTTAACAAAGTACTCCTCATCGTCAATTTTTAATGATTTTGCAAATATTTTTAAAATTCGCTCAATCAATGGTTGAGTTTCAGTTGCCAATTTTAGCAGTGCAGAAACAAGACTAAAAATGGATGGATTCAATTTATCTAAAATCCCTTCAAATGGAAACGGTGGCATGTTGAAACTTTCTCGATATTTATTACCAATTTGTAACCTAAAAATTTCCTTTAGTAAAAATTCAAACTTTTCTAAAAAAATGTAAGTTTTTAAAATTAATAAGTTTTGGAAAAGTTTTAAACCTTACGCTTCATTTCTTCCATCGTAACCAAACGCCTTGCGCTCATCAACCGAATTACAGTCATTTTTAACGTCGAGCGGAAGGTGGAAGAAGGCCTTGCTTTCGTTGAACACAGCCGCTACCTATAAGTAGAAAACATAATATTTATGAATAAAAAAAAAATTTTTTTTAAGCTTCAAATTCTTGTAAATTTTCGAGAAAGAATTGAAAATCACCGTCTCTTTTGAAATTCCATGTCCTTTGAGGTACATAAAACCAATTTTTGTCAAAGCATTGTCAATATCAGTAGAAATTACTTCCCAGTTTAAATTTTTAGAAATATCTATTACAGGAATTGACTCTGCCATGCTTTCTATGGAAATGAATTATACTAAAATACTTTTCAAGAAAAACTTCCTTCACTACAACTTGATTAACTTTTAATGACTTTGGAATTAGAAGACACTTAAGACCCTTCTTGACAATAGGTATAATTAACAGTGGGCATTCCTTCCTTAATGACACTTTGAACGTTCAGAAATTCCATTCGGGCAGGTGAAAAATTCAAAAATCGAAGATTACTGTGCCTGTTACATTTGGCATTAAACGAACAATAATGCCAAACAAATCGTTTTAATAATAAATTACTTTTGTTTTATGAAAACCAGCAGAAACAAATAAACAAAAAATTCTTAGAATCACGCATTTATTTGACTTTTTGATTAATACTAATTTATTTGTTCAATCTCAGCAGTTAACATAAAACATTAATAATTTTCTTAATTGTTTTTAATGTATTATTTATGTTATTATTTTGCATGTCGAACGCCACCCAGCTCGACTAGTTGCTAAGAAAACTTGTTTTACATTACCGTAAAATTTCCGTTACGCACAGTACTAAACGTACGTCCGTACGAGAGGATTTTCTAAACTGGCGAATTTAACTAGCTCTATTATCAGTAGCGGCTTTTGCCGCTTGGGCTTTTTGGTTGAACTATTCGAAGTAGAACGCGTCCGGTTTTTTACATTTGTCACCTTAAAGCAGTTAGTGGAGTGCACGGTTGTGTTTATCCGTCATGAATCCGACCTAGCAAACTACACCAACGCGTTCTACTTCGTATAGTCCAACCAGCTTTTGACTTTATACCATTTAACCGTATCCCCTGTTACTGTAGTAAATATTGCTGTAGAACCCTTTGGCTTTTTTTAGAAGTCCGAGTAAGAGCAACTTTACCGTAATACAAAACAAATGTAAAACTTAAAAAAATTCTTTCTTTTATCAAATTGTGGCCGAACATGGTAAAGCATCGATTCAAACCACATTGAAATGCCCTATTTGAATTGCTTTTGTGTCACATCTTTTGCAAATTTTTGTGCTGTAGTGCTGTAGTGACGCGCGAGAATGACATTTTTTCAGAGAGGCAGAAATAGAATGCTCATGTTGTTAATACATTTTTTGTTAAACGCAATTTCGAAAAATACCTATCGACTACCTCGAAAATACGTTCAAATTAAAAATTCCAACTTTTCAAACTCAGTAATAGAAAAATTCTTTTCAAGCTTTCTTCCAATAATTCACAATTTTTAAATTATATCATGATGTAGCTTTTGTTTTAATTTGCTCATTCTTTGGCTAAAAGAATTTGATTATCAATGATCTAATCGTTTGATATTGTTTACATACTTATTTGTAAAAAATTATTAAACTTAGAACGAAAATACTAAAGTCTTCCAAATTGAGGAGAGAGAACTATACATTAAATATTCAGTTCGTTTAAATTTTTATTTCGAAAGAAAATCTTCTGAAAAATATCAAGTGTGAGAATTTGATAACATGTATATCGTGCCCATCCAGATCCACAGATCTTGCTCCACTCTACTTTTCCTATTGAAGAATGGTAAACAATTTGGTATTCAGCAGTGCCCTGCACTATCGGACCGATCAGCTAACATATGGTCAGCGAGATTTGCGAGTTTGTTATAAACGAAAAGGAATTTCGTTTGATTTGAAAAGATTATTTATTCCAAATAAAGTCATATAGCCTATGGTTGCCTTAAGTTCACCAAATCCAGGGATTACATAAATTTTACCCGAAGTTCTCTACCATCACAACTTCACCGAAACTTCGGAAAATGGCTAGTTTGAAACTTCATATATCTTACCACTTCAATTTGCAGGTTTGTTGGGTTGCGACGGTAATTATCTAGTAGTGATGGGGGCACTATTGATCTCGTTAGTTAATTTGTGTAGAAATTGGGGAAAAATATTTCTGGTGACACTTTCCCAACATCGATGAGTACTCATGGCTTACAACTTGTCAACAAACCTGCAAATTGAAGTGGTAAGATATAATAGATCTACAACTTCAAACTAACCATTTTCAAAACTTTCCAAAAAGTAGGCCCTTATGCAGCAGGGTCTTCGAATCAAAGTTATCCAATCAATAGAATTTTTGGATTAGAGAATAAATTGCTTTATTTAGAGCAATTTTTGTGTTCAAATCAAATGAGATTCGTCTTTGTTTCTAACAAGTATTCAAATCTCATTGGACACTGTTAGCTGTTAGGCCGATATGTGTAAGGACTATAATTCTTCGTCGTTGTTCACGCTGATGGGTAGTAACTCAAGTACCCTAGGCATTTAATAACGCCCTTAGGAACGACCATTTATTTGAGGTTGCAAATAAGAAGGAATTTGTTGATTTTCAAATGGTCCCTATATGAAGCGATTCCAAACAATTCAACTGAAGCAAAGAATTCGTGACGCCTTTGCATCAATCCGTCCAGAGGTTTTCAAAAATGTTCAGCGAACCATCGGATAGGAGATCGTTGTGAGCACCAGGTTTAGTTGCGCGAATGGTCTCTTTTTTGATTGTTTGCAACAATTTTCTCTCCATAGTTACATAAATAAAATAAGCAACGTCGAGGTGTCCTTAAGTTAAATGCTCATCACCGTATTAATCAGTATCGTAGAATACGAGTTATTGTTATTATTATTTATATATTTATTCGAATAGGATATTAATCAGCCTTTTTTTTCGACTTGATCGACAATACTTCTGCAAGGCCAACTGCATCACATTTTATTTTTTTTCTACTTCGCCTAATATTGCTCATTGTATTCACAATTCTTGTCGAACTAGCAATTCAGTCGACGCACATGTATAGCAAAAACTTGTAAAACATCGCAAAAAAGTTTTGCAAATTATGAGCGTTTTAAAATGTATTGCAGGTGGCGTAGATGTCTCCTAAAGTGGTTAGTAACTTTAAATAGAAAGGGCTTTAAAGAGATTCATAGATTTAAAACAGTTAAAATTCCCTGCTTCTGACGCAGTTTTGAAAAATTAATTATCGTTAATTTTAAACCGAAAACTCGGAATATGACTAATGAAAACATATTTTCTTCAAGTTGACTCATTGCAATGCATCTTAATGACAAAACTATAGGTACGGTCACTAGAAACCAAACTCCTCCACCGTAAACAAATTGGGTATTTTAGAAAGTAAGCAGAAACTGATGCCTCTAAATCTAAATAAAAATCGCTTCTGACACTTCGAATTACTTGAAAAGTTTTTTAGACAAATCAACCTCCGTTGTTAGCAACTTTTAAGTTGGTTGCTCGAGTAACAATTTTAAACTGTTTGGATTTTGCAGCCTCTGT
This sequence comes from Rambutanura hunanensis, assembly GCA_019776465.1. Taxonomy (NCBI): domain Eukaryota; kingdom Metazoa; phylum Arthropoda; class Collembola; order Poduromorpha; family Neanuridae; genus Rambutanura; species Rambutanura hunanensis. The sequence goes on along the minus strand of JABASK010000252.1, from coordinate 10,761 downwards.
ATAATATTTGTCTTTACTAATCGTAAGGCTAACATTTCGACTTTTAAATCACCCCGGAAATAAGCAAAAAGTTTTCATCGTTTTGAGAATCAATTTATTGAAAAAGACATCTGGACTTTAATTCAAGAAGAAAGCTCTTCAGATACGATGGAAATTCGATCGTTTTTTTATTTTCAAGGAAAACACTTCCTCATTAATTTCCTACGCAGAGGACAACTTCTAGCACTGCAAACCTCGATATCCTAAAAAAAATATTTTTACTCACTTTTCGTTTTTCACTCCACGTTAACTTTCAAAGCGCTATGAAAGCGACCAATTTGGTTCAGTGAAAACGGCTGAGCAGCAAATTTTAATTGTAACCCTTTATTACAAGGCGTATATGAAAATATAGGGCTGTAATAAGACTTAAACTAATTGCTATGAACAAGAAGCACTAGGCGCTGACCGTATAGGCACTGACCTTGCAAGTTACTTTGCTACAGAAATACCTAATTAATAATGCTCTGAGTTTGTTGACATACTTATTTGTAAAGAATTATTAACCTTAAAACAAGAAATCTCATAGAAAAAAACTAATCGGTTCGATTGAAGCTGTGTTGAGTTCAGATTGGTTTCGGGTTACCCTTTGTCCACTTGAATTAGCTTACTCAATATAAACAGTGTTTTCTTAAAAACTTGTTATGTGTTTGTGTTTCATTTTTGTCTTTCTGACTTCCACAAATGTTATGCTAGTTTTACGAAACTTCAAACCCAGTTTTTCTAAAAAGTGGGTGACCATAGTGTTTCTGTTCTGTTAGAATATTTTGATACAGTTGCCGAGAAGAATAGCTAGAGTAAAATTTTAAACAATATTGTTTGAAGTAGTCGAATTATTTCAGTGAATGGTCAAATAGTAGCATTTCTTTAAAAGTGCACAAGCACAATCCATAATAATTATGGATTGTGCTTGTGCAGAATTATTCTGTTGTGATTGAAAATCAACTATAGTCTTAAAATCGAAAGTAAGTGTATGTCACTTTATTGCAACTTAAACTTAAATGTGATGGTCACTCTGAAAGCACTCCAGTAACCGTAGTTATGGGATTCGTTGTGTGAGACGGTTGGAAGGTTGTTCAAGACCGGGCTACAAATAACTGAAGAACATTTTTCAATGAAGATTGTAACTGCGCCAGTTTGTACGTCACAATTTACTAGAGGAAAACAGTATAAAATAGGCAAATCTGAATGCAACAGTCACACATATCCATTTGTATTGTATTTCTTGAAATAAGTCCCTTAAAATCTTTAAAGCATTTTTCTGTATTCGGATCTTTTTCTAACAATGAGAATCTTTATAGCTATCATTTTTTACGCTACGTGCGTTTGTTCACGTTTCCTAGATGGAAATGATCCTGAAACTATTCTTAGAAATTTACTAGCAACAATGGATGACTCCTTACACATTGATACGCAAACTAGAGGATTTGTAAGATTATTTTGAAGCAATAAATTTAAACTTTCATAAATAATAACATATTTCTTTAAATAGCTGGGCAATTATTTTGCTTACTACTTCAACGCTTCTGATACGGCAATAGGCAATGCCTTGGATAATGGACTACCTAGCAAAGTGCTGGTGATCTTGTCGATTGACATTGATGACCAACATCAAACATTAAATAAGTGGGTCGTTTATAATGATCGGAATTGGGCAACGCCAAATGCTAAAGACGAACTCAAGTTTCAGATGCAGCCGCCGCAAATGATAACCGTTCAAAGTGAAGAAGTTAGAAGGAAATTTTCAATTCTAATTGCAAGCAGTTTCTACCATGAGTATTTCGTTCTTGAGGGTGATATGGACACTGACGACGTGAGATTTATCCTAGTTCTATTGGGTTTCAATACCTAATAATACAATTTCCGAAAAATAAACCCAACTCAGTTTCAAATTAACGTCAATATGCCTAATTTTTTTTGCAGGGTATGGATCCTCATATGAAAAAACTGAAAAAACAATTTTTCGAAGCTAGGCAAAGCTTTGAGAAGGCTGTTGTGGAGTCAAGATTGGTTTACGAGGGTGTAAGTGAAGAACATCCTCACGGCATCAGAACACACGCATTTGTCGCCATCGCACTCGAATATTAAGAAACATTTTTCTCAGATAGTTTTTGGTAGACAACATATGATTACTTGATGAAAATAAAAATAAAAAGAAATTACTCAATCCGTTTAATTGAAAACAATTGAATTTTCGTATGTTTATACCAACGCATAAGGAATATGGATAGAAAGAAACAAACATGAACAAAGAGTTTTTTTATCTTAAAACTCAATTTTGCAATTGCAATTGCCGTAAAACTACTGAAAAATGCGAAACGGCCACTGAATATTCAACCACTAGAAATATGTAACTAGGACTTTTTGGCGTAGTAGAATTAATTGGTCTAGGTTTTTAGTTGAAACTATGAACTATCAAATGCAATTTAGTTCAAATCAAGCCAGTGCGGACAGTGAAAGAAAACAAAAAAGGTGGCAAATAAGAATTCAAGTAAATGAATTCAGTGTAAATAATAATCTTTTATAAAAATAACCCCAGACAAATAGTGTCTCTTCGTTTAAAAAATAAAATATTTCGTGTCAAAATTATATTTTAGCTTATCCTAATCTAAATTTCAATGTGAGTCGTATTGACCTTTGACATTTTAAACTCTAGGTAACGTTCAACAAATAATTCAAATATTAAAAAACTCCATAAGATTTTTCAAAATTTTATCACGTTTAGTATTTTATCGTTTTTTTTAATTTTTTGCATCTTTGTCACTGCAGAGATTCTTGAAAATCATGATAGGCATACTCTGTCTGAGTCTCATGAGACGCTGAAAGGTCAAAGGTTAATAGTTTAAATACGGCAACCAAAAACATATTAGTATCACTTTGATCCTATTAAAAGGAATAGACACAAGTGGTGAATCTTTGTCTTGTTCATTGTCTGATACGAAAACAATGAGAACGGGCAATGAAACTATTTAGAAATTTAGTTTAACCAAACCTAACCCAACTATCAATACTGTAAATAGAGACAAATTGAATATCAATAACATGCAAAAATATTCTGGTTGGAGATGGATTTTGCAAAGTTTACGAAATTATTTCAATATTTTCAATTTGCAAGATTTTTGTATTGTGAGGCGTTAGCTTCAAGATAAAACGTTGAATTGAAGCCTCATTTGGAAGTTTCTTCTAAAATGAGGTTACTTCATGCAGTTTTCAAGACATTTCAACTTCCAATTTTGGCTTGCATTCTGATTCGACTCCATGACAGATGTTGTCTAGTGTGTTATGGGAAAACGTTATGTTTTATTTTTGAAACTAAAGTATAAATGATAAAACGTAGACTCATAACGTGAATTGCTTTTTGCAACGATAAGAATTGTTTTTATTTGCCAACAAGGGATAGGAAACTAAGTCCTGACCTTTCTCAAGGTCTTCCAAGTTTGGGAGTATGGAATAATACTGATTTCTAACTTACAGGGCACCGCTATTTATACGGTGTCCTGGGTAGACATAAAGTTATTTTTAACTTTAAAACAAAGGAAAAGTCATAAAGAAAAACTGGTACGTGTGGTTTAGCCACACGTGTAGTATTTTGCATAAATTAACTTTAGATAAAATGTTTGAATATATGTTGTGATTTAATAATCCTAACAAATGTAATTGAGTTTTTTTCAAATTTTCAAAATTTTAAGAGATTTTTTCTCAAAAGTACATGTTAAAAACTTACATGTTTACTACATGTTAAAAACCACGGTTTTGAAGCGTATCTTGTTAGGCGAAGTAGTCAAAGCTATTGGTGCCTGCGCCGTGGAAAGTTGTCGCAGCTGGATACTTTTTACTTTTATCACCATTACGACGGGCAGGTGCGTTTTGCACCGAATATTTTCTCATTTGAACAAAAAAATTTGACAAAAAAAAATTTCGTACTTTCCACGTTTTACAGCAGGGTTAGACAAATCAAAAATGCTCGTATGCTCAAAAAAGAATTTTAGAAAATGATAAAAATAACCCCAAAATTCTTACTTCTATTAGATACTGACTTGGAGTAAAAAAACTTATGAATCTTTACAAAAAGGAGACTTATTGGTTCATCCAGTGTCATCTAGTAGTATGACACTGAAAATACGTTCTTTGTCCCAGCCATTGTCATTGGCCTACTTCAAATTTTGACACAACTTTATATTCTTTGGACATATTTTGGCGTATCCTCAGGAATCGGTTTGGGAATTTTGATTTTACTCGGAATTTGGACAAGTATGAAACCTTGAAACTTTAATAAAAAAAAAGTTTTGGTAAAAATTGTTATTTTTTTTATGGTAAACACACTTTAGGTTGCGAGGGTTCACTAGCGGCTCAAAATCGATCAAAAATTGCAGCAGCTTCAGCCGGTCGTTTACGGCTAATGACTCAACGTACTGGTGGAATCAAAATGATAAAATTGCGTGGAATAGAGAAGCTTTTGTATAAACTCGTAGTAAACGAATAATCGTAAAACATAAGCAATTTTTTTAAGTAAAAAATTTTTTTTTTTAAAAAAAGGTTTTTTAAGTATCTTTTTTTTCGATTAGAATAGAGTTCAATCTCTTGAAGCAGTCACCTTTTTGACGTACGTCGACATGAAGTCCTCTTAGTCGCAATGCTTGTGACCATTATCATCTACCCTCACTTTGGACATACGCAAAAATTGTTTGTTTCAAAAATTGTTTCAAAAATGAAAAATTTTTTGGTCGAAAAAAAATTTTCAGTTCAAGTTTTTTTATCATCCAAATATTCAATAAAAAATTTGTTGGTCGAAAAAACCAAAAATTTTCAGATCAAGTTTTTTTATCATCCAAATCTTCAATAAAATATTTTTGGTTGAAAAAACAAAAAAATTTCAGATCAAGTATTTTCTATCATCCAAATCTTCATCAAAAAATTTTTTGGTCGAAAAAAAAAACTCAGATCAAGTTTTTTCTATCACCCAAATCTTCAATAAAAAATTTGTTGGCATAAATTTGGCATAACTTAGTTCAACTTACATGTGGTTTTCACTGTGCAATGTTGTACTGTACAAGAAAATAGTACAAACAAGGGACCAACAATTTTTTCGGTATAAGATTCCTATATCTCTTGCAACTTCAAAATGAGTTGCTACATTTTTTCACCTTTATTCAAAATGCAATTTCGTTGGAACAGTAATTTACAATAATAATTTTCTACCCAGTTAACGGTCTAATTAATCAAGGTATTATATCGAAACAATTTAAAAAATTAAAATCACCTTTAGCTTAATGAGCAGTGCGCGTTATTGCAATGTTTTCAAAAAACTTGTACTAGTAACCGAAACATTTTTGCTGTACTCAAATTTCCCGTACATGTTGAAGCTTTCAGAGTTAAGGGTAGGACACGTTACATTCACGAAATGGCAATATCGGTTCAAATTTAACTTTTAATGATTGGTTAAAGAAGGGCAAAGTTTTGGATCTTTGTAATTTGATACAGGATGTCATTATTTTGTTCTATGTTTCCTCAACTTTTGAAATTTATTCTGATTGAATTACAATTTTTTAAATTTAAAGCAACAAAAGTGGTTTGAAACAGTTTTCAAACTTTTTAAGTGAAGTGGTCATAAATTTAAAAGCCAGTCAAAAATAATTAGGGTAGGCGCAGCAAAAACTCGAAGTATGTTTACTACAAATATAATTATAAGTATAGGTAACCTTTGTTTGCTCGCTTGAACGCTTATGTTCCCAATGCAAGTCACTGAAATAAAAACCTTAAGAAAACAAGTTGAAAAATTTTAGGTTTATTGACATTTTGTAAACGATATTAATTAGAACTGCAGTAGCTTTAACAATGACTTCTAATATCTTTGGTTTTGTTTATCATTACCGTAAGAATTCCTTTACGCGGAGTACTAAACGTACGTCCGTACATGAGGCGTTTCCATGTTGAGGAATTAGACTAACTAGCACTATTATCGGTAGCGGATTTTGCCGTTAGGGCTTTTGTTTTAAAACATTTGACCTTATCACCTTTTGCTGTTGCAAGAAACTAAATTTCTTTGGTCACCTAACCTAAAATTCTTAACGGCCGAAGATGGTATTTTATCGATTCAACCGATATTGGCATACTTTCCTTTTAGTTGGTTTTGTCACATGTTTTGCAAAGTTGACATTTTTGAGCTACGGTGTAACTGACGTCCTGAAAGACGTGAATGAAAGAGTAGTTCAGAGAGGCTGAAATAGAATTTTCTTATTACCTAATTTTTTGTTTCTGACGCAATTTCGAAACTACGTTCAATTTGAAAATTCAAACGAATAGAAAAATGCTTCTCCAATAATTAACGAATTTTAAATTCTACCGTAATACAGCTATTTTTTTTATTTGGACATTCTATGGCTAGAAGAAACTTTTATGGTTATCAATTATTAGTTCAAGTTAAAAAAAAAGTAGGCACTTTAAGTTTACTGAAAATTTTGATTTTTTTAATCAAAAAAATACTTCGGTTGCGGTGAGGAATTGTTTCTTCTCTGTACTCAACCTTGAATAGTCTTTCGTTCATTTCTTCACTCCAACCAAAATTATATCATGAGTTGCTTCTGACTTGAACAGATTATTCAGTGATTTCGAACAATCGACCGTGATTAGCAATAATGATTACAGTTATACACACAGAGGAGCGCTAGTAACCGAACACCTTAAAATTGTTACTCTAGCATCCAAACAAAAATTTGTAAACTTTTCGACCATTTCATTCGAAGTTTGCAGCAAAATAATTCTGCATTCAGAATCGGTATTAGGTTAGCGAAACCTTAAGGCGCAACGCATTAATTCTACCTTTATTTTTCCGAATAAACAAATTGTTTACAACAGAGGTCCCAGCTTGCTAGCAAACCTCTCATAGTATGTATAATTACGATACTAATACTAATTAGTCTAAAAAAAATACAGAAAATGCAGCATGTATTGGTTTAATCACTCTTCAGTAGTTAAGAGCAACAAACAAATTTTCAGAATAAACAAAGTGCCTTCTTTTTCGAGTTAAACTATAATACCGCTGCAAGGCACGACAAGGCCAAAAACATCATATTGTATTGCCGCATTTATATTCTAACTCTCCAAATCTTGCTAAATTGTATTCTCAATGCTTTTCGAACCGGCAATTTAGTCGATGCACAAGTATAGCACCAAGCCTGACCTACACTTTAAACAATCTTTCATAAGCTAGTCTCATTTTTAACGTAATACTCTTATAACATAAAAAGACATTGTTGCAACACATTATTTTCTAGTACTACCTATGCTATGCCAATTTTTCCAACCTCCTTGTATCGAACATAATTAAAGCTAATCAAATTTTTTCTTTTGTGTCATTCTTACGCAGTTTTTTGCAAATTACAAGCGTTTTGAATTGTATTGTAAGTGACAGATTTTTCAAACAGTTGCTCTCTCTGACTTGCCGTAATCGCAATTTGCACAAATGTTAAAGAAGGATTACATAAACTCAAAATCATTTTTTTCCTAGAAATGGGTGATCACTGTATCTGTTCCGTTAGAATATTTCGAAATAGTTGCCGACAAGAACAGCCAAATTAAAATTTTAAACAATATTGTTTGAATTAGGCGAATTATTTCAGTCAACCTGCAAATCGTAGCTTTTCCTTAAAAGTGCACAATCCATAATTCTGTTGTCACTGGAAATCAACCATAAAGTCTTAAAAATCGAAAGTCTGAGTCGGTCAATTTGATGTAACTCCAAACTGAATGCGATGGTCACTGTGAAAGCGCTCCAGTAACCGTAGTTATGGGATTCGTTGTCTGAGACAGTAGAAACGTTGTTCCAGAACCGGCTACAAATTAACTGACGAACATTTCTCGCTGAAGACTGTAATTTCCCCATTTTGTACGTCACTGTTTACTAGAGAAAAACTGTATAAAATAGGCAAATCTGAATGCAACAGTCACACATAACCATTTGTATTGTATTTCTTGCAATAAGTCACACAAAATCTTTAAAGCAATTCACTGTATTCGGATTCTGTAAACCTTTTTCTTAAAATGAGAATCTTGATAGTCGTCATATTTTGCGTTACCTGCGTGTGTTCACGTTTCCTGGAAGGAAATGATCCTGAAATTTTTCTTAGGAATTTACTAGCATCAATGGATGACAACCCACACGCTGACACGCAAACCAGATTATCTGTAAGATTATTGTGAAGCAATAAATTTGAATTTTCGTAACCAATAACATATTTTTTTTAATAGATCGGTAATTTTTTTGCTTCGTACTTCAACTCCCCTGATGCCACAGTCACCACTGCCTTGACTGCTGGACTACCTTTCAAACTGCTGCTCCTCTTGTCGATTGACATTTATGACGAACATCAAACGTTAAATAAGTGGGTCGTTTATAATGATCGTGCTTGGACAACGCCAATCGCCAAAGACGGATTCAACTTTCAATTGCAGCCGCCGCACATGATAACCCTTCAAAGTGAAGAGATTAAGAGGAAATTTTCAATGTTAATTGCAAGCAGTTTTTACCATGAGTATTTCGTTCTTGAGGGTGATGAGGAGGAGGATGAGGTGAGAGTTTACCCAGTTGTATTGTTTCTTTTTCAATATTTCATAATAAAATTTCACAAAAATGACGCCCATTCAGTTTTAAATTAACGTCAATATGCCTAATTTTCTTTGCAGGGTATGGATCCGAATATGAAAAAACTAAAAAAACAGTTTTTCAAAGCTAAGCAAAGCTTTGACGGGGCTGTTGTGGAGTCAAGACTAGTTTACGAGGTAGTACCTCAAGGCATCAAAACACATGCATTTGTCGCCATCGCACTCAAATATTAATAGGTATAAACATTTTTCTCAGTTTTTAGAAAACAACATATGATTATTTGATGAAATAAAAGTTATTCTTTGCAATTATTCAATTCGTTTAAGTAATTGAGAACAATTATTGAAAACAAAATATTTGTTTTATGCCAACGCACAATGAAGATCAGTAGAAAGAAACAAACATAAACATGAGTTTCTTCAACGTAAAACTTTATTTTGCAATTGCTATAAAACTACTGAAAAATGGCAAACGGTCACTGAATATTCAACCACTAAGAATATGTAACTAGGACTTCTTGGCATTGTAGAATTAATTGGTCCAGGTTTTTTAGTTGAAACTATCAACTATCAAATGCAATTACTTTGTGAGTCCCGACAGTGAAAGTACAAAAAGGTAGCAAACAAAGATTCAAGTAAACAAAATCAGGGTAAATAATAATCTTTTATAAAAATAACCATTTTACCCAAATACCAATTCGTTTAAACACTAAAATATTTCTTGTCAAAATTATATTTTATTACCTTATCATAATCTAAACTTCTATGAGTCGTATTGACCTTTGACATTTACAACTCTAGGTAAAGTTAAACAAATGATTCAAATTGAAAAAAAAGATTTTTCCAAAATTGTACCACTTTTATCATTTCAATAATTTTTTGCATCTTCAATGTCGTTTTGCAGAGGTTCCTGAAAATCCTGGTAGGCATGCTCTATTCGAGTCTCAAGAGACGCTGAAAGGTCAAAGGTTAATGGTTTAAATACTGCAACAAAAAACTTATTTGTATCACTTACAATACGGCGCCGTCAAAACTAGTTAATTCCTCATTTGCAAATCAATTAATTCAACAACTCGTTAACTAATTAATTACTCCTATTAAAAGGAATAGACACAAGTGGTGAATCTTTGCCTAGTTCATTGTCTGGTGCCAAAACAATGAAAACGGGCAATGAGACTACAGTTTAGAAATTTAGTTTAACCTAACCTAATCCAACCATCAATACTGTAAATAGAGACAAATTGCATATCAATAACATGCAAAAATATTTTGGTTGGAGATGGATTTTGCAAATTTTACGAAATGGTTATTTCAATATTTTGAAGTTACAAGATTTTTCGTATGGTGAGGCATCAGCTTCAAGATACAAAGTTGAATTGAAGCGCCAATTGGAACTTTCTTCTAAAATGAGGTTACTTTCTGCAATTTTCAAGATATTTCAACTTCCAATTTTGGCTTGCATTCTGATTCGAATTCTTGACAGATGTTGTCTTATGTAAGTGTATTTTTATAAATTTTCAAAAATAAGAGATTTTTTTTTTCAAAAGTACATGTTAAAAACATGCATGTTTACTGCATGATAAAAATTCAGGGCTCTGGAGAGAATCTTGTTAGGCGAAGTGGTCAAAGCAATTGGCACCTGCGCCGTGGAAAATTGTAGCAACTGGATATTCTTTGCTTTTGTCACCATTACGACGGCTAGGTGTGTTTTGCACCGAATATTTTATCATTGGAACAAAAAACTTTGCAAAAAAATTCGAACAGTAATTCTTTCCATGTTTTACAGCAAGGTTCGACTAATTTTCAAAAATGCACGCATAATGCTCAAAAAAAAATATTTTTAGAAAATGATAAAAATTATCCCAAAATTTTTATTCCTATTAGATTCTGACTTTGAGTCAAAAATCTTTTGAATCTTTACGAACAGGAGACTTGGTTCATCTAGTGTCATCTGGTAGTACGACACTTGAAAATACGTTTTTCGTTCCAGCCATTGTCACTGGTCCACTTCAAATTTTGACACAATTTTATATTCTTTGGACATATTTTGGCGTATCGTCGGGAATCGGGTTGGGAGTTTTGATTTTACTTGGAATTTGGCAAAGTATGAAACTTTAATACTTT
>JABASK010000251.1:0-18754 GCA_019776465.1 Rambutanura hunanensis | reverse complement strand
GGGAGGGGGTACTACTGTACAAAACATCCCCCATTGCCAAAATGGACAACTACCGCCATCAACGTACATGGAAATGAAAAGGTTGGCTCCTTCAAAATTCAGCACACGTAAAATTTGTACGTGTAACTCTCTACTTTGCAAATTTTGGTCCTTCTTTTCAAAGTTCTTTAAAGCTAAAGTCACCAAGTTTGATGGAGATAATTTTAACGAATAATTTGTCCATACAAAATTTTGTTCAAGGGTTCTCCCTGTAATAAAGCGGCCTTTCCCAAGTGTCAAACAGCGGAGGCAATGCAAGATGCGTCTAGCGATGCGTTCAAGCGTCACTGAACTACAAGGATTTGGTCAAGGGTCCTGGCTCAATACGAAATATCTTAAACCTTTGTCAAAAAAACTTTCCTACTGGAAAAAGAAGTGTGGATTGAGATATTATCCAGGAAAGGATCCTAGAGATGGTCAATTAAAAGGCGTTAAAAAGGTGTGAAAGTATTAATAGCCATAAATCTGCCAATGGAACAATGGTATCCGTGTGACTAAAAGGCTTTTTGATGCTAGAGGCGTTTGTAATGAATGGCTAATAACAACATAATCACTTTCAATTGAGTCAAGTAGGGTCCTTAAGGGCTCTTCTTCTTTCTCCGTATATTTCTAGAACTGAGAATCAAAAAAGATTGAACAAGAGACAACCCTGCGAGCGCTCTATTCTTCTAGTCCATTTTTATGACGATATTTTATCCCAAGAGCCCATTCAATCTGTCTTAAACTACTGCCTTTCACCAACCCGAACTTTCTGATTCTGTCCTTGGAAAAAATATCCGGATCTGGTGAAAAGATCAACAGCAATTTTATGACCTCAAGAACAAATCTTTTTTTTTTAACTTACTAACCAAGAGCTTATTAAAAAACGATAAAAGTGTCAAACTTTACCCGAAAGTTACAGAACTAAACTTCAGACAAAAACAAACAAAATTCAATGAAAATCGAAAACAAAAGAAAAGTGAAAGGTAAAATAAAACTTCAATTTTGGAAACATTGCTTCCGCTGAAAACTTCTGAAAACTATGTAAAATATAAGTAATCAAAATTGGGCGGCGTTTGAAATCTGCGATTTCACGCGCTACATCAAATTTCACCATTGTTTTTAGAATAAATATTTTTTTAATTGTACAAAATTGCAAACTTTTGTTTCGATATTTGTTTTTAAAGTAGAAGTGTTAGGAAAGTTGATGAGTGTTAATGATTTTTTTGAATTTTTTCTTACGCTTACTTGTTCCAAGATGAACTCTTTTCATCCATGGATAAATGTGCGGTTGATTGGCCGATGAGCCCTTGCCGGACCCTGTCCCTGATTGTGACTGTGACCCATTAGTAGAATTGGGACTTGTGGAATTCGTTGAGGAAGCTGACTGAGAATTCTGGTTATGACTTGACCTCTGACCTCCGCTTCCACCCGAATGAACAATCGGAGGACTTCGAGGTGTACTGCAGACTGAACTAGCAGAAGAGGAACCATTACTGTTCGTCGTTAAGTCCTGGGGTGAGCCACAAGGTAGACTCGTGACCCCAGCCAAAGGGTCATACTTGATCCCTTGACCAAGAGGCTCATATTTACAAGCGGGATTGTTATTATTGTTGCCCAGGGACAAGAGCGTGGGACCCGGTGGGCCACTTCCATTCATCTGTCGGTAGTCAGTGGGGGTAGGATGTTGCTGTGGAGAAGCCCCGTAGTAACTTCCAGGGTTGACGTTCGTTTGAGCCGCTAAGGGCCCACCGGCCCCATCCCCAATTTGTGGGGAATAACAATTGGGGTAATTGACCCCAACACCACTACCACCCGAAGGTCCAACAATCCCATTATTACTGCTATTGTAATAATCACCACTGTGGTTTTCACCACTCCCGCCCCCGCCCCGCTGCTGACCACCGTAGCAGGCTGCTAGAGAGTTAACGAATTGATATGAACTCATTTTTTGGAACAAGTCCTAGTCCACAGATAAAATTTTTTAAAAAATTTAACTTTTAAAAAAACTTTTCAAGTGCTACAGGTTTTGATGATCGCCTGATTGACACGATGATTTTACCACGTTTGACGAACATTGTTCCGTTTTTGTTTAAACTTTTACTGTTTTACTTTTTTTATAAAAAAAAAAAGATTCTGTTTTTTAGTTTTCCAAGAGTGAAAGGAGTGAAAGAGGGTTGATTTGTGTTTGACCGCAGGAGACGAACTGAGTTGAGAGAGTTGAATTTGACGTAATTTTGTAGAATGAATTATAGGCCCACACCGTCCGCTTTACTCTGACGAACTACTCAAGAGTTTGGGCCTTCACCACACTTTTAATACTACCACCACCATACAACATTTTTTTTTCGTAATAGTTTTTTTTGGAAATGTTTTCGGGCTCTAGAAGAGTGAAGAACGTAAGACGAGATTTTGGAGAGTCAAAAGGGATGAGACTTTTAGTTTTGGCCCATGTGATTCTCCACCCTCCAACCAGCAGCCCAAGCTAAAAACGTCCTTTACTCTTTGCGCAACCTAAGAAGACGATCTTCCATCTACTCACTACACACGCTCACTCCAATAATACTTTCACCAAGTTGTAGCATTGACTCCGCGTCACAATTTTTTAAGGATTTTTGAAAAATTAAATTCTAATTCAAACTAAAAAAATCTAGTTACAAAAATAGTGGAGCATCATTGCAAAGTACAACTAAAATTTTGAGTTTAAATAATTTTGTAAATGAATTTTTAATATCAATACTCGTAACAACGCAAGTTGGTTTCACAAAAATAGTCACTCACCCCCATCATCCCCTTGGGGGTGGAGTAAGGTTGAGTAATAAGGAGGGGTAAGTTCAAGATTAGTATGGGAAGACGTATGTCTTGGGCTTGTCAGTTCATAAATTTTATGTTGGACCTTTTCCCTTAGTAACTAGGGGGATGAGAAGATCCGTAGTTAAGATCCCATGAATTTATTCCTCACCTAACTGGTTTTATTTTAAACAAATCACACGTACAATGACTTGGGTCACTTGAAGGCTGGTCAAGCCTTGACATGTCGAGACGCATCTGAACATTACAATTCTCACCTCATTTTCTAATCAAGAGAAACCATCAGGCACATTTTTTTAGAATTGTCCGATTTTCCCAGGAAACGTCCAGAAATTAGCAATATTTTTATAAAAGAACCGGAAAATTTTCAAGGTTGTTTAGCAGAACGTGAGAATTAAAGAAGGGTTGGATACAAAAGTCGAAAGGTCGGGTCGAATTTAGATCAAAGAAATGCGTTTTTTTTCAGAGAAAGATCCAATATAATTTTTTGTTAATAATTGTTAATGGGCCCTCAGTCTGCCTTCCACCCTCACCCTTCACAGGGTCAAAATTTACTTTCTTCTTGATTCAAGTTGACATCGTGTCTCTTTAGGCATATTACTTCAATACACCGAGCAAAATACCAATTCCAAGATCAACACACTAAAAAGCGTAATATTTACCCTCATGTTACCCACTTTGAAATGGTAGCGTGGATTCGTACTACCCTCGTAATTCGTCCAACAAATTTTACACCTTCCACACAATTCAGTTTCTTTTTAAAATTTTTACCAAATTTAAAATTCCTGAATCGAATCTACTCCTACTTTAACCGTTTATTATTCAACCTGTTTTATCCTCATGTTTGTTCAAATTATACCTTTCTCGTTTCGCTTTAAAATTTGAGCCGAAAGTGAAATGAATCAAAAGTTGAGTGAAAGTTAGGTTTTCTTTTGAAGTTTTTGGCTTTTAGTGGCTAACCTAATGCAAACCTCATCGTAAGAGAGTTTTAGTAGTGAAGGATAAGGCAACCTAACCTAAAGCAAAAGAAGTGAATAGAAAGAAATGTGAATGTAAATTCATGCTTTTTCCATTAGTCATTCATTTGAAGTTCTTTCTCCGCTTTTCCTCTCTGCGGAATCTGTCAGAATTCCACTTTGGAGCTCTTCCATTGTAATCGACACAACACTTTCTACCATGCCCTTAACACTACAAAGTATATAAGACGCTTTTAATGCATTTCCATTCACTTTCACTCATGGGCTAATCTTTGTTTCTCCATTGATGGTAGGAACGTACAAGTAAGGGAAAGGACGAGTGTCGGATACGAAGTGAAAAGTCCATTGTTGACGAAATGTCGAGATACGTAATTAATGGATTCCAGATGTCTGTCAACTCTTGGCCCCCCAAGTGATTGATGAGGAAAGGCTAGACTGTTCCTGGATCAAAACTTTAACTTAGAACCTAACTTAAACCGGTAACCTAAAACCAATACGGGATCGACAGGGAAGAGCCGTCTTTTTTTTTCTATTTTTTTAAAAAAAATCAACCTACGACTTGTTTTCGACGTGAAGTTGGTGAAAGTCAAATCAACAAAATCACTTACCGTTCCGTAGATTTTGGTTTGTTTAGGTTGATTCCAAAAAATATCGCTATACAAACTTTTAGGTTTAGGTTGGAATGGTATAACTTTTCTAACAATTTTATTTAAGTTAGTATTGAGTTAAAAAACGCCACTTAATTAAAAGTGTACAAATTAGTGGTGAACTAGGGTATGTTACACAAGTTCGCCGATTTGTTGGATTATGGTTTACGTTAGACGAACATGTTCTAAACGTTTTAAATTCACTATTTACGAATATTCTAAATTTACTTCTGATCAGTTCTTATACCTCAACCAATGCCAAATGTTTACTGAAGTCAAAAGTTACAGCGTTGAGTGTTTATGTTTTGATATTTTCCATTTTATTGGTTTATTTTGAACGTTTTTCGTTTGGGACGACGGGATCCGGCTCATTGTGAATTTTATGGCCGCCTGGCCTTTTCAATTTGAAAGGCATTAGGTACAGAGGAAGCTAAGTGAAAATAGTTCAAGTAAATTTTCATTTATTTGCCCAAGTTATATATTTAAGTTTTATTCAGTTTTATAGAAATTTTGAAGAAAAACGTGGAGTTCAAAAAATTGAATTTCGAATAACCCGCCATGAGAACATGTCAGGTCCAAAATAACGATCAGATCATATGCAGGCGCGGTTCATAATTTCAACATGAGTTGAATGTTTTCCCAAAAGCGGTACATTATAAATAAATGCATTTTAATTTACGCAAATAATGCAAAAATTCGTGTAAAAATAAATGATGATGAAAAGTGTAGTATGTGACAATTAAATACGCAGTTGGAGCCGACGGCTGAGGTCAGATCTGTGCGTTAAAACAGCCTTTCCGGTCATATCATGATTAGCAACCAAGTTAAGAAATTCTCAAAGTGTAGACATGTATAACTGTAGACGATACAAATTTCTTTATTGACATGAACATTCGGACTTACGTTGTCAATATCGAGAGGAAAGTAGACGCTTCAACTAAACTAATTTTAGATTTTACAATGTAACAACCCGAATAATGCAAAGTTTTAGGTTATTATGTGAAACTTCGGTTCTTTCNGTAGACGATACAAATTTCTTTATTGACATGAACATTCGGACTTACATTGTCAATATCGAGAGGAAAGTAGACGCTTCAACTAAACTAATTTTAGATTTTACAATGTAACAACCCGAATAATGCAAAGTTTTAGGTTATTATGTGAAACTTCGGTTCTTTCAAGGTAAAAACAAACTAATAAATTAAAGTGTTCATCCCTTTGTTGTTACCTGCCGAATTTCAACCCTTTTCTAAGGTCAAAAATCATAAAATGCAATAGTTCCAAAATACAAATGGGCCCTTTACCTCCCTCACAAAGAGAGAAGAGTACTTTAGATTTTTTGGACTAGAATTTGTTCCAAATTGTATCTTGGTTTCGACCTAAAATTAAAACCAGGAGAGAAATACACCTATTCCGGCCGCAGGAAATTTTGTTGGTCTCCTGGATTTAGGTTGGTTCCATTAAAGAAGTGGTGTGGGAAGAAATTTGTTGAGGAGTTAATTTGCATAGAATTGCCAATTTCTTCCGGAACAAGACTAGATTGAGGTAGTGAAATTGGCAAGGTTGATTGGAGCGTGGGTTTAGAATTGCAAAGTGTAGAAGAAACGACACAATTCCCATCTTTTTTGGCTTTCATTCGACGATTCTGAAATAAAAGCAAATCAATTTAGAAAAAAAAAACATTTTGCGCAAACAATTTTTTGCGAATCACTTTAAATTTAACCCAACTTTCTTACGTGTTTAACTTTCCTTTTTAACTTTAACGTCATATAAAACTTTAATCTATCTGTAGATAAAGATTCAAACAGCAATGAACAGGTTGCAGTTCGTTATTTAAATTGTAACAATGGAATGCTTAATTAATGTTCGAAATTAATGTTAGAGTAGTTTGAATTGCGTTCTTTTTTTCAAAATGCTCTATTTTTCTATTTTATTTTTTACCTGAAACCATATTTTGATTTGGCGTTCAGTAAGACAAAGTTGTTGTGGCAATTTCAATGCGACGTCTTCTTGTCAGGTAACGATTGAAATGAAACTCTTTTTCCAGTTCAAGCGTCTGGTAACGTGAGTATGTTTGGCGTGTCCTTTTGGCGTTACTTCCTCCACCGTCTGAATCTTAGAACGAAACAATTGCAATGACATAAAAAAAAATTTGGCACAATTATTTGGGTTTATTTAGAAATCAAAACAGTTTGAGAAGTAAACCAAAATAGTTGTCGCAAAAAATATAACTTCTAAGTCATAATAACGTTTTATCCTAGTACGTGCAGCCCTGCGCCCCACTATCTTGGTCACTAAACCAAATGTCTGCCTTCGAGTTTTTAAAATTGCAAAACATTATTCTACAGTTAATATTATCTTTATTCTCTGGTTAAGTTTATAGTTGGAACAATTGATAATTTGACGGATAATTTGTTTCTTTGCCCTATTTCTTGAATAAATAAAATTTAATTCAAAATTTTTTCTTGTCCAAGGAGGAGCAGGTCAAAGTCAAAAATCCACAAAAGTGTTTGAAATTGAAATTCCGTTGCGTATCGTTGTAAGCATGGGGTCTTCCGACAGGAAAAGTCTTAAAAAGTAGTCGAAGTTGCCACGGGTGACTGACGTGAGACTTGATTTATATTCAGTCAAAACCCACCACCAGAACGAAGGAGTCACAAGCCAAAAAGTGTTTTCTGGTTTTAATTGTTGTCTTCCTAATCCTCATTATGAGATCCTCCATTTAAAACCACATTAATCAACACAGGGGGAGATTCAAATCAAAACAAAAAAATAATCGAATCTTACGTTGTTTTTGCATTCATTTACTGCATACTGGTAGAAAGTTGAATTCTATTCTAAAGTTTCAGAACTTTGAAAAATAATTTAGTCAACTAACAGTCTTATATGATTTAACGACGTAACTAAGGTTGCGTCATGACGTTCAAAATTTTGAAAAAATTGGAAAGTCAGGGTAAAAAATGAAAATAAAAAAAATAAAAAATAAATAGCAATTGTAAACAATGAAGTTATTGGCAGTGTGCTTTTGCATTGTTCTTAAAATTTTAACTCGGGTGCTAGATTCCACCCAAATTTCCGGGAAGTTGTGGGTTAACGTTGCCAAATCCCCATTGGGCTGTGGGTGAACATATTTCCTACAATTATGCTAAAAATCTAGCATTTATTTTTTGCTTATAAAAAAATTGCGAATCAACTTACCACAAAGCCGCATCCAAGGATATTTAATTAGGTGATGAGGTTGCGTCAAATTTTGCTTCTTGGATGAATTCGATTTCTGTATTTCATTGACTAGAGTCTCTTGTTCTTGAGTCGTGGGAGATGGAATTAGGATTTCTTCGGAATTGGAACTAGGACTAGGTGTCCAATTTTTGACGGAACTAGGTAAACTTGAACTAATTTCATCAAATTTTAGTCCCTTTTCTTCTGGTTCATGTGGTGGCAGGGGTGACACATAAGGAAAACCTAAAAGGACAAGGTAGATCGTATTGTTAAAGGGGTAATAAAAAAAAGTAAATTAGAGGTAATAACCATAATTTCCTCCTTAACAACTTACCCCGCCCAGGTAACCCAACTGTCCTAACATTTATCGCTACTTTGTCCAAACCGTAGGACACATCTACGTCGAAATGTTAAGCAAATTGGTTCAGAGCGGGTTCATTTTAGAAGACGACACAAACTTACCGGTTGAGCGTGGATCCGGAGGTGACATCGCCACTACTGGCTCACCTGGTGACCCATACTTGTTACTGACATACTCCCCATGCGTAGCCCAGTAGTCATTCGAATGACAATTGGCCTGATGCGGGTCAAATCCTGGCCATTGTTGGGTATACGGATGGTAGTAATAGGCGGCACACATTGTGCTTAAGAACACGGGGCACACTAAACGCTACAAAATTGTTTTAAAAAATTTGAACACACTTTTTTTCTTTTAAACTTTTTGTAAAATTTTTCTTTTCGCAAGGGTACCCAGGAAGTCCTTCTTTTTCGGACCCATTGACTCGAATGAAAGTGGTCAGATTGTGATTTTGGTAAAAGTGTCGCATGGAAAAGGGAGTAAACGGTGACGTGAGGGTTCGGTTTTTGGGTAATCGAAGGGTCTTTTTTTTTCGGAGTGTTTGGTAGAATTGAAGGGTTTAGCATAGGATTAAGTCCAGGACTGATCATTTCTATCCCTTCAGTTTTGGTTTTGCTCATATTGGATGGATGGTTGATCCCATTGTGAATCTCCGTCGTCAGTCAATAGAAATCGGACCCAGCACTCTTCGGTCCCTCTTCCTGTTTTTCAAATGTACAACTGCCACATTTTGTCACCAAGAGACGAACCTAAGGCCAAGGGGGTTGGTCAAAGGGCCCCTTTTTTCTCCAGCTGGGCTTTAGGGCTAACGAAACCGCTCCGGGGGTTCGATTATTCCCCTGTCCATTTCATTTTCCTTGTACAGGATGTTTACTTTTTCTGGACCAACTGGAAACCCTGTCATATAATCTGTAAATCTCGCCAATGTTGGAGGAGGTCACACTTAAAGTGCATTTTAAGGTCCTTCCATTTCATTTCAGGATAACTTTAGGTTTAAGGGTTTTTACTTTTAATTTTTTAAAAACTAATATGTTTTTTATGTAATGTTATCTCTTTTCTGCACTTGGGATGAAAATCTTAATGAAGTAAGGGAGTTTTTTAAAAGATAAGTATCAGATTTCAGGTCGAGGTCTTTTTGATTTTAATCATCAGTTCCTTTCATATCACTTCCAGGCAGAATCAAAATGAAACGAGGGAACTTTTTTTTTTCCATCCGAAGGAAATTGTTCATTTTTTTTCTTCTCCCTGAATCGAAACCTTTTTTCTGTAAATGAATTGTAGAATTATTCACTTTATACGCGGCTGTTGTTCTTTTAGTCAAAAATTTTGGGGATTTTGTGATAAATTTTAGCCCAATTCTATTTATTCTCTGTTATATGCCGGAATCATTTATTTGTCATTGACACTCCGTGTCACACCCTCAATCGCCTCTATTCAAAAGCCCGAAATTTTCTGATATCATTATTACCTAATGGACGAAAAAATAAATGACATTTCCCTCGCCGCCGTCCTGTGGTCCAGCTGATAATTTTCCCTGTCAATGTATAAAATTCAATACAATTGATTTCCCTAGCATTTGCAGGCTAGGTCAGATTTTTTTAAAAAAACTCTTAAAAACAAAACGTTTAAAAGGAAAATGGATTTAAATGTTCTTTGCCACTTGTGTGATTCTCCTTGATCTTGGAACTTTTTCAAGGTTCTAGAAGTTGTTAAGGGTTAAGGAAAGGGAAGTTGATGTAGGGCATGGAGAAAATATATGAGGCAATTCTAGTTGACGTAATGGGCCCATAACACAAAATTTAAGGTTTGAACTCCCAGGAAGGGATAATAAACACACTCCAAAAATATATGGGAATTCACACACCACACAAAGCCATAACCAAAACGCACTCAATGTCTTAATAAACTTGGACATTCTCTAGAAAAGTTTTATTTTCAGAGTTTAATTTTTGCAGAGTGCTAAATTTGGTACATTTTTTGGCATATTGTAAACTTTTCTGGAGGAAGTTTTAATATTAGTTGAGATGTAGCAGTGCAAGCAAGTTTCACATCTTAATAAAAATGTAGAGAACAAATTTTTTTAAGAGAGTTTTTCCTATTTTTTTTTCTTCAAGTTGTGAATAGGAAATGAGGAGGTATGGATGGAAAAGTCATCAATCATGGTGGATATTGGTAAAAGACGGGAGTCTTTAGATGTTTTTGATTCAAAATGCCCTTGCCTTAACTCATGGTTTTGTAAGATTAGAAGTTTTTTTTCCGGGGGATTGGAATGGTGAAAGCGTGGAGTTGGAGGTTACGCAGGATTTAATGATGGCAGTCCCAAACTTTGGACAAGTTCTCAATGGGAAAATGAAAGAAAGGAAAGAAAAAAAGGCCCTTCCATTGATCCCTTGGACACGTTATGACGATTAACCATTTCAGTTTTTAAGGGCTTGGGTGACGAGGAGATCAGAATCCCAAAAACTTATTCTGACATCTTTTATGTTTTAATGATGTGTTCGGTCTACCGCGTTACTTTTTCCCTTCAAAAAATTGTTCTTTCTTCCTCAAAAACTTGACTGATTTTCAATAGATTTTTAAGCACAACGAACCGGTACGGTCAAGGACAGTATACTTTTGGTCTCTAGAATTTTTGGTTGATTTGAATTGTAGTGTGCTAGTTTTGTAATAGAAACTAACCTAACCTAAAGGATAAAGTGAGTGATCCAATTGAGATGCAGTTATGATTAATGGACACCAACGTCTCTCCCTTATTTCGCTAACTGTTCAAGTCCACGGTCCCTTTTGGATGACAGGCCACAGAATTTGAATTTGAATCAAATGACAACCTGGAGGAAGCCTTGTCCAAAATGAAAAAAAAATCAGTTCACATCCTTTGAGCAAAAACATTAAGTGATTTTTTCTCTAAAGTGATTTTTTATACAGTGCGTGTCACCAATAATAGGTCGAAATACTATCCAAAGCTTTGTTTTGTCGCAAATCGCAACAACTTCAAAGTTCTTAGTGACTTAATAGAAACTAGGATAAAGTTTAGTTCTGTCCGTGGTACTCATTCAGACAAATTTGAAGTTAGTTGGCTAAATGTACTTTCAAAGTAATGGGAAATTTCGTACTTTGTAAACCCAAACCCTGACCTACCCCCTTGTTTAAGCTTAAATTTATGACCGTTTGCACCTGTAAGGGCGGGCAATTAGTTAAGAAATGACTCCTTTAGAAGGGGTGCAAAGCGACACATCTTCCCCAAGGAACACTTTAAGGTGAAAAAAAGGAACGAGAAAGTGAGAGTTATAGGGCCATTTACAATTTGCCCAAACCTTAGAAGGAAAAGCCTCATATATAAAATGGGTTAAGGGTAGTTTAGTTTAACACCATCCAGGAATGTAGGGTCTTAGACATTCAAGCTTAAATCTTAATGTTTTTATAAACTGGAAGACTTTTGGTAAAAAGCTTAGGAGGCAATTGCCAAGAAAAACTAGAGAAAAATGTATGAATTGTTTAAAATCACAATAGTTTTTGAATTGAAGGTGTCAACGTCCATTTGAATTGACTTTTTTTTTAAATCTCTGTTTGTGAAACGAGGAGATTGGAGCGTAGTAAAGATCAAAGGATGCGAGAAATGTCATTCGGATCAAATCTTGTGGTAGACGACGCTGTTTTTTTTTTTGCTTCTTCCAGCCTTCTTTTATTCTTACCGGGCTTATTTTTTTTTTCACATAATCCAGAAGTGAAGCGGCGTAACAGGAAAATAGCATTTGGGAATGCCACATAAATTTAATCTCTCCTGACAACATTCCTTCCTTGTTCGCATCTTCTGCTCTCTTTTTCGTCTTCTTTCTAAAAATGAAATTAACTTTGTAAAACCAAACAGAAAATAGAGACACTAAGTTTATTTTCTTTCAAGAAAATTTGGCCACTGCGACAAAGGCCTACTCAATTTTAACTTACTGGCAAAACTGCCAAAGTTTCGACTGGTTTGTGAAAAACGAAATATATTTGTATAAACAGGAATTTGTGAATTTTTCACTTAATCTTAATCATAGTTTACGTCTCAAATTTTTAAAGTATTTATCCAAATGGTTGCTGACTCTACAAATCTAGAGCTTTTACCGAAACTTTATGGTTTGGAATTAATTAAAAAAAAGTTGTTGGTTAGTTGAAATTTTTTAAACTAGTAGACTAATATTGGGGTAAACTTAAATTGATTTGTTCTAATGAAATCTTTTTTTTATTTAAAGAAAGATAACTGTTAGTTTTGATTTGATTTGGACTGGTTATATAAGAAAGACAGGGTTTTCCCATTAGGAATGATGGACAATTCATTTTTCATTCGTCTTTTCTTCCTTTAGTTTGGAAAGACTGACAAGACTTTTCCTTTGGTTGGCGTCCCAGTCCTGACTTTCTCTTTTTTTCTCAAATTACCCCAACTTGCCTTTTCGATGTTCACTTACAGTCAATTTCTGAACAATTTACTAGTTACTTTGACTACCCTACAAGCAAGAAAACAATTCATCCCATTTCGAGAAACTTTACTCGATTTCTAGAATATCTAGCAGACTGAGAAAGTGTTCTAAAAGTAATAAGCAGGAAAGTAAAAACAAGTAAGGCCACATCTCAGCCTTAATTTATAAAGCCTTGACAAGGTTTGGTAAGTTTGAAAAGCAAAAAACTACTTGAAAATTCAAATTTTTAATACTTGAAATTGTTTTCTAAAATTCTTCTGGTACAAGATTTCTTTCAGATATTAGTGTTCGAGAATAATTATGAATTTTCCACCTATGCATGTAAGTATTAGAAAAAAGCGCCCGTCATTTATTCCTTATTAAAAAACACAAGTTTTTTTAAATAAGGAAATACATCATCGCTTTCAAATCAAATAACCTTGATACCAAGGTTATTTGATGTATTTTTTTCTTAAACTAAAAGTTTCCGTCGTCGAGGCCCTTCCAATAAATTTGCAGATGACTTGTGGCGTGCGGGTCGTCGGTTTTTCCTTTTAGAGTTTTGAAACTTTGACTCCAGAATTTCTTTGGGTTAAATTAGGAAGGCAGCACCATCTTTTGCTTTCGACATAAAAGAGAGCTAATGACTTTCACTCAACTGGCGCTTCTCACTTTTTCAAACTTTCACTCAAACAAACTTCTAAATTTTAGAAAAGAAAATTAGCCTAATTTACAGACGAATTAGCAAATTGCAATCTAAAATTTTATCCAAAATTACTTTGATTAAAATTCAATTGACAAACTAAATGTTAGATTAAGTTGTACGAAATTTTAATGCTAAAAATTTTATGAAAAAGTTGGATGGGAACTAATGCTTAAAGTTGGTTTTGTTATAAAGTTTATAAGCTTAAATTTAATTATATTCAATATAAAGTGCTACAATTTTAAATGTCCTTTTGTTACATAAATAGTATCAGTACACGCTTGCGCCTATTTCCGTTAATACTAAGATGAAATTAGCCTTGATTTTTCTAGAAGTGTCAAATAAATGTCTTGGAATGTTAGAATGTACGAGTAAAAATATTTATTTCTTCGTGCAAAATTTGTTTCAGAGCATAACGCCAAAGAATTTGCACGGTAGGGTGACAGAGTATTACAAATGAGGTCCAAGGTGTTCAAAAATTTAGTTTTGCATTACATTTTTGTCAAGGCATTATGTTGGAGCGAATAAAACAGCTGGCCAAAAAATCATTCAATTAATTAAATGACTTTAACTTATGAAGGAACTCAATTTATTTATTTCAAAACTAGTCTATTTTTTTTATCAGCAAATACTAAGCAGATGCCGGAGCTACTAATGATGAAAAATCATTACAAATTGCAAAATAACTTAATTATATTGAATCAAAAACTAAAATAATGCTGCTTATAGTTCAGCTTTCTAACCTAACAAAATTAAGGTTTAAGCAACCTAACATAACCTAAAGTAGTTAGGATCAATCAATTTATTTTAGCTTATAATTGTTAAATAAGTTTTAAAAGAAATCTAACCCTTTGCATTGAAATTAAAAATAAAAAGAATATACGAAAAATAATTAATTCTAACAAAACAAAACTATTTTAAAATGGACTTGTTTAGAAAAAAAAACCAGGAACCGGGACGAAATTCTTTTGAATGTGTCCAATTTTTTTTTGTTTTATTTTTTGGTGGTTGAATGAGTAATGTGCTCACAGTGCGAGATGTGATTAGGACTAATGCCTTCTCCGCTCCTTGAGTTGACACACAATGGGAACATGACTGTCTACTATCTTAATTATAATTTCATTATTATTATTATTTCATTATTGCACAACTGTACTCTATCCAATTCCCCTACACAACGCCTCCTCCTCTTCTTTTAAAACCATTGTTCTTTTTTTTTTTCAATTCTTATGCAACAACAATCACAAGTTCTCTTTTCATTATTGGCCCCTACTTTGAAAAGGACATCAAATGATAGAGAAACGCAGCAGGGTATTTTCCAATTTTAAAATAAGTTTCATTTTTAGGCAAGAATCAAATTCAAAATTTAAAATAAGTCTAGTCTGATCCAAAACCTGTAAAAGCAAAGTTTCACAATACAACCTAGGAATATCGCAAAGAGGTATACTCCGACAAATATTTTAGTTCAACGGCGTTAATTCCTTTCTAAGAAATTAAAAAAAAAATTCATTTTCTTGCAAATTTTCAAAAAGTAGCCTTTGTTTAATTTATGTACACCCGTTTTCTTAAAATTGCCGAACTTTCCGATCTCTTTTTAGGAAAATTTAATATTTTCTGAAAAATTTGCGTTATTTTTTTTTTTTTTCATTTTCACATCTTTTCAAATTTTAAAAGGAGAATTTTTGTAAGTTAAATTTTGAACGTGTTGAACGTTGTAGTGTTGGGCTTGAATTTGACATATGAGTCTGACAGTGTTCTCATTATTTAGGCGATGATATGTGCAGAGCCTCATTTAACAAAAGCATGGGAACTGGATTCGCCTTTGCCTCAACATTTATTAATGCTTCTCCTTCATCAAAGTCAAGAGACTTCTGTCTCTTCCAACTTCCTTTTCACCACTTTCATCCCTTCAACATCCAATACTTTGCAATGAAATGTAACCTAAAGTAACCTAAACACACCGACATTCTTTTTATCGACACCAAACTGTAAGACTTTGCCCAGGCCCTAATTTTGAATTATTTGGAATATGCCCTCCTTTTTTTTTAACGAGTTTCTCCAAACTTTGATGAATTTTGAAATATTAAACTGTGCTAAAGAATTTGATGGAATTTCATTTGTTTTCAGGTGGAAATGAATTATGTGGCTCATGCCCGGGAGTGAAAAGGGCTGAAAATTGGAATTGAGACATTTTATGGAATCGTAGCTTTTTAAAAAATGAAAAGACGACTGTGAACAACAGTTTCCACTTAAGTAAAAGAAAACGAAGAAAAACAACTTTCTCTCCTTCTTTTTCCTTTACTATTACTACGACAAGAAACGAGAAGATTGAATTGGATTTTTCACTCACTTAAATTTTTATTCTTTTTGTTTCTTCTCCAAAAACCTTTTCACAAATTTTGATGAAATTGCCTTATTTCTTTTTTTCTCTTTTTTTTCTCCGTTTTTTAGAAAAATAAAATAGAAATTCACATGTCCATGCGCCAAAACTGCCGTTTTTCTCCATTTTTCTTGAGCTTTTCGGAACAATTTCCGGGTGTAAGTCATTTTTCATTAAGGCGTGACTTTGTGCTGAAAGTATAAAGCAAAGGATCCCACCCTGGTTTCTCTTGGATTTTTCGGATGTTTATTCAGCATCTTTTCAGAGAAGACATCAGTCAGGATGGTTCCACCCCAGTGAGAAAGTTATGACCAGGAACCACTCCCTGGTTCCAAAAGCATTAGGCTATTTGTAGAAAAAAAAACACAATTTCAAATCATCCACGTCCAAAAACTAAAGAGAAAGCCGAGAAATTGAAAGAAAAGACTGAGAAATGACCATCTGAAGATCTTCATTCTGAAAGCAGACAAGGAGGAGGGTAATGAACGTTTTCCGTTTTAGGTTAGACTAACCTAACCTTAAAAAAAGAAGCAGAGAGACCTAACATTTTCGTCTAATGATGATGATCGTCAAGTGTAAAAAGGCTTAAACCAAGAGACCAGCAGTAGGATTGGAGGAAAAAATGTACTGCCAACTTCCATTTTTTGGCTAAACTTTCTCTTTTGTTAAAAAAAAATGAAAAAAAAACTTCACATTTTTTTTGGGTAGGAAATTTTGTATTTCAGTTCCAGAAAACGTCTGTTTGTTATCCATTGTTGGCGGTTGAGCGAGCAGTAAAAATTGTTAAATGAATTGGAAGTAGCATGAGATTAGAAGGGGTTTTAGCCTAACCTGAAGGAAAAACCAAGTGAAGTGAATGAAAGAAATGGCAATCGATCATTTAGGCTGAAAGCTACTAGGTTAGAGATTCGCCAGTTGTGTTCAAATTGTGACCAACCACTGATCTAAGGTCTCTTGAGAAAGAATGGTGGCGGGGTGTGACAGGGACTAATGACTTCAGAATCCGTGGACTTCGGTTCTATCAAAGTCCTCTGCCCTCAATTCTTCACGAGTGACAGGACCCTTTAAGTCCATGAATGGACTGAATAATCTCTCTTACTATACCCCACCAGAAGCACACACATATCTTCCAATCCTATTATTACACGCCCTTACTTTGTATTGCAGAACATGTCTGAAGACGAGACAAAAAACCGTAGAGCATCGTGCTTCATGGCTTTAAAAGATGAACAAATGTAGGAGAGAGAAGCAATGGGGGAAGCCATGTCTTCTTCTCAATCTTCGCAAATTTAGCATCAATCAAAATCAACCTGGAAGCCAACCAAATCCTTTGGCAAATGGAGTTTGAGCAAATAAAAAGAAGACGACGCAAAAAAGGCAAGGCTTGCTTCTTTTTTAAACTGAAAGATTTTAAGTTACGCTTTCTATGCTCTATGGCGTAGGATTGTGTTTTTCAGGATAAAAAAACTCATGTGTTTTAAAATAACATAAGCCTACAAGCTAAAAAAACTTAACTTAAAAAAATGCTACAATAAGTTTTAATTTGATAAAAACGTATTTTACCCTGAATATTTGCCCTATTGATCATCTGTTTTCGGTTCAATTATTTTCAAAAAAAACTTCTGCGATTTAGTTCTTTATTTAATTTTATTATTTCCAAAAAAATCGAACGAGTTTTTAAATTTTTTTTGTAGTTTTTAGAAAAAAGTTTATTTTATCAAGGCATAAAAGTTACCAAATCGGCCGATACTATTGAAATGTATTTAAAAACGCTTCTTTTTCTAACAAAAGTTAAAAGCGTCTAAACTACAACGTGTGGCAATACAACAAGTAAAAATGAAATCTCTCCTTATTTCCTAGCAATAGCAGAATTATTTTTAGGGAAGCTAAATTTTATGACATGCTAACTTTCCATAACTGTAGACTGTCGTAATAGTAGTCGTTATAAGATGGATTTGGGACAAAATCCCTGACGAGAATGAAAACAGCATGGACACTACCTGGATTACCAAAAAAAGTGAAAGTTGTCCAAGGAAAAAAAAACAGAGAGGCTTTACTCAACGCTCAAATTTAATAACATTTTTAGAAAGAAAGACGCAAACTTAGTTTTGATCGAGAAAGCTTCCAGCTGTGCTGGAAAAGCTTCAGAGTGACCATTGGCTTTCCCGAAGATTTTCGTTGTTTGAAAAAGCTCTTAAGGTATAAGCTTCTTGAAAATGACGTTATTTGAAGGGGATGAGGAAGATGATGAATTTGCGTTGAGTGTGATGGCGTTGTATTGAATGATGGATGGAAGATTTGAAACCAAACAAAGACATCACAATGATGGATTGGCTCAAGGAGAGAGATGGTGCTGAGTCGCAATATATCTTAGACAAAATTAAAATCTTAATCACAATTCTTATTACATCAAGAAAAAAAATACCTTGCGGCTAATATTCAATGCCAACGAAGACACCTAAGGATGCCTCAGGTACCTATTTTGAGCTTTGGTCACCTAGTAACCAAAGTTCTGAAGTCTTTTACAAGAAAGAAGATCCAGCTGGATCATTTTGAGATGGAGGATGCTTTTGTCCCTCAAGTATAACAATGGCCGAAATGAAGAATGGATTGGGATATAATGTGTGTAGGAGTTTTGAATAGAATCTATTCTGCCATTTTGATTTGGCTGTGAAAGTGACATTTTAGGATCCCCCTCTTCCATGTCGCCAATCAGGGAAAGATTCATTTGTCACTTGTCGTGACTTCCACGGTACCATACTGCAAGTCTTGGGTTAGGTTAGCCAGGCGTTCAAACCTAAACAAGGCTGAGGCGACATGTGCTTCTTGAATAATGACGCCTCAAAAGATTCCATCCTGTCTTCCCCTGAGGAAATGAAAACTAGCATCTGCATTTCCAATTTTATTAATTTTTAAATTCTATAAAAAAAATTCGCTGTAGAAAATAATTTTTTTCCAACGTATGCACCAATTTTTAGATAATTTTTTTTTACTAAACATTCAAAATGATTACTTCTCGTTGATGTTACGTAGAAAAAATGAGTCTATTTTTTGAAGATTTTCGATCTGCCCGGTTTCGTTGTTAAAATTTTGATTTCCTAGTTATTGTTTGAGAAGATCAATTGTATCATCTTCCAGCATCCGAAGACTGGAAGGTTGGTTAGGTTTCGGTAAGAACAAAAGGGATAGGGATTTTAGGCCC
>JABASK010000250.1:0-18763 GCA_019776465.1 Rambutanura hunanensis | reverse complement strand
ATCTTATGCATATGAAACCGGGGAGGCGGGACTACCTCAAAGTGTTCTTTTGGAACGCCACAAGTTAGTTGTTGGTAAGTCAAAGGAATTTTTGTTGCCATTAATTCAAGGACAGATTGATTTGAATGCTATTAACCTAAACCTCACATTTTTCATTCTTCCAGAACAACTGAGTGAACGCTTAAATTTGAATATGGACTTGGAGAAGCTTGGAAACGATACGGATTTGAAAATTCACTTAGAGGAAGCCATCAGTGGGGTAGGGCCCTAGTCCCTTTGAGATAAACGTAAAAGTACTCCACTGATTTTAAACAAAAACAACATATTTTTGAAACAGGTTGTAAGCCCAATGAAAATGAAGGAACAACTAGTGGACCAATTGAAGACGCAGATTCAAGACTTGGAAAGATTCATTCAGTATTTACATGGTGAAGAAAGTTGGGACGGAAGCTGCAACTGTGCCTGTCCAAAACATTCTTCTCCAGAAAAAAACACGCAGCGTGAAGAAGAGGTTAGGACTGAAAAATTGTAATTCATAAATTCATCAAACTTTTAATTACAAAAAATTCTTAAGCTACGAGATCGTACAATTCAAATGATGAAGAAGGCATTGACGCTGATTCAAATGTTTGCCGTGGCTCAGTTTGGATGTTCTCCAAATGCATTTCATATGAATACGCTAAAGAAAAGTAACAAAGGGAATCATTGGGGGTAAATGGCATTTAGCGTATAAAACCAATGGAACTTGGATATTCTAATATTTAAAAAAAATTAATGTTGTTTCCTCCTCAGAGATTTGCGAGCTAACCTTGAAGTGGCCATTAACAAAGTGTATAATTTGGCCGTTCAAGCAAATATACAACCGGACAGCGATTACACGTCGGATTGTGAAGACAGTGTATCCATTTCATGCAACCAAGCCGTCACTGCAGCTGTACGAAAAGATCTAGCCAGTGCACTTGCAGAATTAATTCAACACGGTCTCATGCATGTAAATAGCTTAATTTGAAAACTTGAAATCTAACTTCAGAGCAAATGCTCAACAAAAACTTCGTAACTTTTGAAATTTAAGGGTTAATTATTTTTTTCTAAATTCTTCTAGGTAGGACAGAGTCAAAGTCTGGTACCATTTATGAGTTGCTTTCCAGCTCGGAGTGTACAAGCCTCAGGGTTCCTTACTGCTTGGGATCTCATCCTCAAATTTTATCAAATTAAAAATGGCGAAAAATATAACGCCACCCCTGCAAGACGCCTCTCTCAAAGTTTTGGGTTGGAAATTGTTGGTTCTACGGCAATCACCAACAAACAGGTAAGTTTCATCGGAAATTCCAGCCTGCTGCTGTCGAACTAATATTTTTTTTTTAAAAAAAAAATCTAAATTGGATTCCTAATCTTCTGATTTTAATTTTAGGTTTTATTAAGCACAATTGACAATATCATATCAAGTCATTCACGCTACAAGCGAAGTTCCGACTCACACTTCAAGGCGTTTGTATGTGCGGCTCTAAAGTACGGCACCTCAATTTCACAATTCGCAAACAAAGTTTGCCAAGTTCTAAAATTTTAGCAAGCATTTTTTTTAAATTCTAGTTCCCGTCGATTGGTACCCTGGTTAAGGCTAGTTGTTCGGTGCCAAGGAATAGTTGATCACTATTATTTGAACTGGAGTTACGTGGCCAAAACAGGTAATTGAAATGACAAAAACTAGTACACAGCGACGTGTCTACTAAGTTACCGTTGTAATTTGGATACAGGATTTGAGGATTCGTTTCGTTCATTGGACAAACTGTCCACGATTGATTTTGACCTTCCAATTGACTTGGCTATACGACAGTTTCAAAACATTAAGGATGCGTTTCAATAGTTAGCATTTCGTTACCATCAATTGAAGCGATGGACTGGTCAGCGAGACAAAAGCATACTTACTCCTTTGGTTCAGAGAAATGAGAATTTGAATCGTCACCTGGCTTGCTGACCGATCCTGATGACTTACAAATTAATTGGTAACGGATTTTAATTCAACAAAAATCGTCAACCACTCCAACAAAATGACATTTTATAAACTTATTAACCTAAAACGTGAAACTGTGGTATGAAAATATCGTATTGAGTTAATCAACTGATCTCTCTCAAAAAAAATATTGAATTTACGCTTGCCGAAATAGTAACCTATTTATGTCGTCATTTTGTGATTAAATCGAGAATCATTAAAACAATGAGAAAAAATGTTACCAATAATTACTCAGAATTCATTTCGTTTTAGTCCTTCAATGTCAACGTCAAAGTCCAAAGAAGTATCGACGGTATATAGAAAACAGGTTATGCAAAAATTCTTAAAGTATAAAATCAAAATGGAAACATTGAACCCTTTAAGCAGGTGATGAATTAGTCATAAAGTGAGTGAAAGTCAGAAGTAAGTGAGATTTGTCACTCATATTGTAGTCACAGAAAGCTCCAGGGTTAGGGAACAAGCTCTGATTGGTCGGTGAGGGTGAAAGTCGAACGCACTTACCATAAGAGTTCCGTTATTCAGCGATTGTCGAAGACAGGTTCAGCTGAAGAGAATGAATGAACGCTTTCATGCAATTTGTCCTCTTTTTATAAGGACCACGATAAATGCCCTTTGGCGTTAACTGAAACAAAAAGAAATCTAAAAATAAATTCAAAAGTCCGATGGCATTTTATCCAAACAGAATTCACTAATAAGAAGTCAATGACGCACAACATTAAACAGGACATTTCTTGAAAAAACGCATAACTATAACTTACTAGATCTCACCTAAGCATTATCCTGGTGTCCAGTACATTTACATAGAACACTTAATTACTTATGTGTGGTGCTCTATCAGTTTAATTATAATGTGTATTTAAAGATTAGAAGATTATTTCTAGAACTGGTCGTCGAAAGTGGACCATAGGCTTCGTTCAGAATTAAAAATCTTTTAGTTTCCTCATCTGTAACTTGGCTCGTAGAGCTTCCAAACTACGTCGGGCTTCCCCTTGTGGAAAGTTGTCAATGTCATAATATTGTGGTGCAATGGTTAGAAGCCATTCGGGCTTGATGTCCGTAACGGTCCGAATGTAGTTCTTTGGTAGTTAACACAAATTCGTTGTACAGGACCCATTCCGGTTTGTGATCCAAGCATGTAGATGGATGGAGTTGAACAACTTGACTATCTTTAATTGTGAGATAAGTTCCACTACGTTCAAAATGAGCCACCTATGCAATACAAAACACAGGTCTCTTAAAAATGCAGAACGTGATTGATTTGTGATTGTGATAGGAATACTCTGCGTAACGAGATACGCTTGTTTACATTAATATCAAAGTCAAAAGAATTTCGATTTTAGCTGACATTAAAGAACGTCGGAAACAAAATATAAAATCCTTTTATCCATCGTTGATCTCCTACTTTTAATAACTGAATCCAAAAGTTGTGTGTACTCTAAAGTTTTCAAAGCATTGTTGCATACCTGCATGAAATATCCAGATACCAACGCCTTCCTGATGTTCACATAGTAGGCGGACGATGTAAATTCTGTAGAAGTTCTCTTCAGGTTGAATCGATCCATGATACGGGACAATTGTTGACGAACATTATCTGCAGATTTCAAACTTCGGTAATTTACGAAATTGTCGTACGACCATTGAGGATCTTCCATATCTATCAAATTATTCAATGTCAACATATTATCCCTCAAATTCCAATCTGAAATGCGTCGTTTTACACTGAAATAGCAACTTACGTTGCTTGAATGCATGATAAACATTCAGGAGGGTAAGATGATCTCCATCAATATGTGCAAATCGAAGTTTGGCGTCATCAGAAGCCTTCTTTGCTTCGTTCGGTCGTACAAAACATTGTGGAACTACATGAGTGAGGAATTAAACAACCAAAAATTGATTATGGAAGTTAGCTTAAATTAGTTAAATTAAGTTTAGCCTTAAAATTACTTTACATTAAAATTTTTATACCTGACAACATCGCCACGATGGAAAGGATCTCATTCGAGCAGTTGAATTCAGTAGAACTTATTAAAAGTTTAGAAAGTTGAGGATCCAAAGGAAATTCGGCCATCATTGCTCCAAGTTCTGTTAAATTCCCATCGTCGTCCAAAGCTGCCAAATAATTTAGGAGTTCCAAGGCTCGCATTAAAGTTTCTGGAGCAGGAGGGTCCATAAAATCAAAATGAACTAAATCGTCCACTCCGAGTTTTTTTAAATTCAAAACAACGGATCCGAGATTTGAACGTAAGATTTCTGGATAAGTATTTTCTTGCATCTCTTGCTTGAATGCTTTCTCTGTGTAGAGCCTAACAGTATTGTTTAAATAATATTGTGAAAATTTCGAAAAATAAAACTTAAGAACATAACTAGAATTTTGCCTTTGCTTACCTGAAACATTTCCCAGGTTTTGTACGTCCGGCTCGACCTGCTCGTTGCTGTTGCAGATGCCTTACTAATGGGAGACACAAGTAGAGATTCGACTCGAATTCGAGGGTTGTAAACCTTTTGTTTTGCAAAGCCAGGATCAATGACGAAAACTACGCCGTCGATGGTTAAAGATGTTTCGGCAATATTGGTAGAAACGACAACCTATATGTTAATTCCAAACATTAGGAATATAAGAACACTTTAAAGTTTATGTTTAAGTCAAGCAATTCCGGACTCACTTTTCGGCCAATCGATCCGTTGGCTCGTTTTGCCGGAGGAGGTTCAAAAATGCGTTGCTGTAAATTCGGCGGTAAGGTTGAATACAATGGAATGCATTTGAGTTCTCCAACTTCTGGGCCTAAATTATCAATTTCCCTTTTAATTCTTTTACATGCGTCTTCAATTTCCTCCTGTCCTGTCAGAAAAAGAAGAATATCCCCTTCAACTTCTTCACACATGTGAATTTGAATAACAGTCCGAATTGCAGCTTCTAAATAGTCGCGCTCTGGCTCTGGTGTGTAGAAAATTTCGACAGGATGAGTTCGACCAGGAACGTTCATCAGTGGAGCATTGTCGAAATATTGCTAAACATCAAAGTGAATGTGAATAAATGAATGCCATTGATTTTGCAAAAAACTAAGCCCTTGTAAAATATTTTTTTCTAACTTGAAACTTTCCAGCGTCCAATGTAGCAGACATGATAACCAATTTTAGATCGGGCCGAGTCTTGGTAACCTCTTTCAATACACCCATGAGAATATCCGTTGCCAGTGTTCTTTCGTGGGCTTCATCAAGTAAAATCACTTGATAATTGTCCATCATTGGATCAGACATTCCCTCCCGCAGGAGCATACCATCAGTCATGTACCTTGATTTAATTAAAGGTTACCGTTTACAAAACTTTTGGACATTGCAAGACAATGACTAAATACTTGCCCGAAATGGCGCAATGCAAGATAAAAAGCTTACTTGAGTAATGTCTTGGAACACGAGCAATCTTCGAAACGAATGCTGTACCCAACTTCCTGACCTAAACAAACATCCATTTCCTCTGAAACACGTTGAGCCACCGACATCGCAGCTACTCGCCTTGGCTGAGTGCAGGATACACTTCGGGAACCCATTGATCTCGAGTACTCCACGCACCACTGAGGTATTTGGGTAGTTTTTCCAGAGCCAGTCTCGCCAACTAAAACAATAGTTTGATGTTTTCGTAGGAGATCCATGAACTTTTCTTTGTACTCCCATACTGGCAGTAGCCGCCGTTTACGAAATAGTTCAAAGTAACGTGGAGTGAATGTCATTCCAGAGTATGGATTAACTTGTACCAGCGGCTTCACCGACGCTACGTCAAGCCTACTGCTCATAAAAGCAAGTTGTCATACTGTGTTTATTACGTCAACATTATAGTACTTACGGTTTCTTGTTAGAAAGGGATTCAGCGACATCAAGTCTTGGTCTTCTGGCCGACATTTTCCTCTAACAGCAAATTAGATCTGGAGATATCCCCTAAAGATAACTTCCTAATCACTTTAATTCAGAACAATGATTATTCACGACGTTGTAGTATTACTAAGGCTAGAATTCGTCTATAATAATTATATTATTGCTTAATTACTGCACTCTCAACGGATCCAACCAGAACTTGACGTAACAACAGCAAAATGAATTTCCTTCAACCTTGTCGGTGCTCCACTACTGCTCGTCTATCGTCGTCGAGGAAGAAACACAAGACACAAGAACGAGGTATCCAAAATCCAAATAGGCACACACACAATAGACGAATCAGATTTTAAAATTGAAAAAACGAATGGCAAAAGGACCAAGAGGAGAAAAGGGGAAGTGCGCTTCGGTCTCACGCCAACAACTCATCCGAACTTGCTTCCTTATTGGTGGGAATGGAAAAACATTTGAAAGAAAGGATTTTTGCTATTTTGCATAGCTAACTGCTAATTACTAATAAATAATTACGCAGCCATTGCATTACGGCTAATTTCGGTTTGACGAGTTTTAATTTTTGATATATTTTTTTAATTTATTAGTTGATGACTATATTGGGCAGCACTACTGCGCCGAGTACTACCAACTTTCCTTTATGATTTTGTTTTACAATTAGGTTTATGATACTTTCCAGAGCTGGGCATTGCAGTTCTACTTTTGTAGTAGTTTAGAACTAAAATATTTCATTCTTCACAATAAAAACAATGAAATATACTTAAAAATAATAAGAGCAATATACGAAATTAGTGTTTTTGTTCAAGCAATACTTATTGAGTGATTCTTGATTTCTAACTGTTCAAAATTCGTTTTGCAGAAATGGAGCCTCGAGGCCTCGACGACGGCGGGATTCCGCTGGTTTGAGTGACGACGATGCAATGGCAAAAGAAGTTCCTCGTGCATCACATGCACATCCAACATCGGGGAGGCCTCGACCCTGTTTCGCTTTTTCTTGTGCATTGAAATTGAAATTGTGATAATTCATTGATCTTTTTCTTTATTTATTACATTTGGTTGTCAATCATAATAATCATTTTTGTTGTTAGTTTGATCTCAATAAGAACCTGCTGAGATGTCAAAGTCTCAGGTATTACAGTTTCATGAGATGGGCCTTGATGACCGAATTCAGAAGGTACGTTTGAAGTGTTGAACATTAATTGGCTAGGTAAAGTAAGAGGACTATTGACGATATGTGTGGAAGTGTGGTATGCGAGTGAAAATTTCTAAAAGTTCTGACTTAAAAACAAACTATTACTTCGTATATTTTCACTTTACAATAATCACGACTCTGGCATTTAAACTTTAAAGAGTCGTTTTTTTTTAAAAAACCGAACTAGAAATTTGGTATTGATTGGTAATCATAACTTTCCAAGGTTTTTTAAGTTCAAGTTTTTTATCCTCTCCCTCCCGCTGTCCGCATATCTGACCGATTATTCTTTTTCTTCAAAAGCTTTTTTCGCCAGTTTTGTTTTTCAACGAGCTGTTAGCGTCAGCAATTTTTTATTTTCTATCTCAACTTCGTTTTTACGAGAATATTTTGCTACATCAGGTTCAAAATTTTTNGGTTTTTTAAGTTCAAGTTTTTTATCCTCTCCCTCCCGCTGTCCGCATATCTGACCGATTATTCTTTTTCTTCAAAAGCTTTTTTCGCCAGTTTTGTTTTTCAACGAGCTGTTAGCGTCAGCAATTTTTTATTTTCTATCTCAACTTCGTTTTTACGAGAATATTTTGCTACATCAGGTTCGAAATTTTTGTATCAATATTTTTTGTTGTCAAGAAAGATACAACACAAGTAAACGATGCTGTAACTTTTCTAAACTTTTCTGAAAACTATGTCGTAAATTTCTATCAAATAAGAATTCTCTTAATTTGTTTTTCTCTTTTCTAAATTGTAGGCTATTTCGAAGCTGGGATGGTCGGAGCCCACACTCATTCAGGAAAAAGCAATTCCGTTAGTTTTAGAAGGAAAGGATGTACTGGCAAGAGCTCGCACAGGATCGGGAAAGACGGGAGCGTTCACCATTCCCATTTTACAACGGATCTTAATGATAAAAAATGCTGCCCGGGAACAGCATACGAGAGCAGTCGTTCTTGCACCAAGTAAAGAACTATGTCACCAAATATTCTCTAATTTTCTTCAACTCGGCTCAGCCTGTACCCGTGACATCAAAGTTATCGATATTTCGTCCTACGGCGATGTCAAATCTGTTAAATCCTTACTGAACGAAAGACCGGATATTGTAATCACAACGCCTAGCCGTATACTAGCTCACCTCAAGGCAAAAAACTTGGATTTAAAGGAGTCATTAGAAATTTTAGTAGTCGATGAAGCTGATCTGGTATTTTCATTTGGTTTTGAAGAGGATTTAAAGAATCTTTTGCAGTACTTTCCCAAGCGATTTCAATCTATATTGGCAAGCGCGACGCTGTCAGAGGACGTGATTGAATTGAAAAGGCTCATCTTACACAATCCTGTTATTTTGAAGTTGGAAGAACCTATGATCCCAACATCAGCACAACTGTCACATTTTGTAATTCGGGTAAGGCCTGGTGCTGTCGTTGGGTATTATCATTCTGACAGAAAAAAAACTATAGTAAGTTATTTTCATTCGCAGGCCGAAGAGGAAGACAAATT
The DNA here is from genome assembly GCA_019776465.1 of Rambutanura hunanensis. Classification (NCBI taxonomy): domain Eukaryota; kingdom Metazoa; phylum Arthropoda; class Collembola; order Poduromorpha; family Neanuridae; genus Rambutanura; species Rambutanura hunanensis. Next base: position 10,196 of record JABASK010000250.1, on the reverse strand, counting down.
CGTTCTCATTTATGCGTTGTTTCAAGTTGATGCTAATTCGTGGAAAATCTCTCATATTCGTTAACACAGTGGATCGTTCCTACAAACTGAAACTATACCTTGAACAGTTTGGGATCAAATCCTGTGTTTTGAATGGGGAGCTACCGCAGATGTCTCGTTGGCACACGGTGCAGCAGTTCAATATGGGAGTTTACAACATCATCATTGCGTCAGATGATCGGCATCTTGACGAAAAACCGAGCGAACCAATACCCGAAGCAGAGTACGTTTTAGCCTTGTGTACCGATTGTCAGAATAGAAGCAATTCAATCAATTCTACTTATTTCATGCCTGCCATTGACGTAACCAAGTAATCTGTTTTACAGGGCCACTTCGAGTTCCGGCGAGAAAAAATTGATGAAGAGAGATAAAGAATCAGGAGTGGCTCGTGGAATCGATTTCCAATTTGTGTCCAACGTAATTAATTTTGATTTTCCATTGGATTCGTCCTCGTACTTACACCGAGTGGGACGAACGGCTCGTGGAAACAACAAGGTACGTGGAGACCAAAAGTGTTTTTTTTTAACTAATTTTGAACTTAAGTACTTTGAACATACATGGAAACCTGGGAGTCCGAGGTCGTTTGCGGACCCCCCTGGGCCGCAAAAAAAAAACTAAAAAGAAAAAAAAAAATTTTTTTTTTCGGTTCGACGGACCCCCCTCGGAAATCCGAGGTTTCCATGTATGACTTTGAAGAAAGAATACAACGGCTCAACTTATCGGGTGTTTCAAAACGTCTAACAGGGTGCTGCATTGTCGTTTGTGAATACCAAAGAATCACCGCTGATGGAAGAAGTAAGCAAAAACTTAATCGTCCAATAAAATCCCCTAGTAACATTGGTTTTTCTTAGGTGGAATCTGTCCTCCAACAATTAGGTGACGACGCAGGATTTAAAATGAAAGGATTCAATTTCAAGATGGATGAAGTTGAAGGTTTTCGTTACAGAGCTAGAGATGCTTGGAAGGCAGTCACAAGAATTGCCATCCGAGAAGCTCGACTTAAAGAAATTCGCTTAGAAATTATGCATTCGAAAAAATTGAAAGTGAGTTTCCCAACTTTCCCACCAGATCTTGACTATGACCTTCAAATAAGAGTGTACATTGACCTTATTCTTCTTGGCAGGGATATTTTGAATCGAATCCAAACGAACTTAAAGCCCTTCGACACGACAAGGCACTTCATATTGTCAAACAGCAACCACATTTGAAACACGTTCCTGAATACATTGTTCCAAAGACGTTAATGCAACTAGGTCGTGGGAAGTTTAGTGGAAGAGGAAGTGGACGTGTTGAGAGTACGGCTGCAATTTGCCTCGCTGCTTCTGGTCGCTCAGCTACAAAGGGCAAAAGGAGGAAGTTTAATAGAAAACAGATTGAAACTTCAGTAAACCCCGAACAATTCAAAAACTAGGCTACTAATATTTTTATACTTAGTCTTATCAAAAAATTTCTTTTTAAATTTTTAGAAACGGAAGAAAGATCCACTACAAAGTATGGAGTTCGGTGGGGTGAACAAGAAACACAAGCGGAGGAAGATGGCTGGCGGTAACGGAAGTTAGGATTGAAAAGTTTTTTTTATTATTAAAGAGCTTAATTCTTAGTTACAAAAGACATTTCCGAATTTATACTAAAATTGATAGGCGTTCCCTCGCTACTAAAAATAGTAAAGATTTTTGAGAATATCGTTCATGTTATTAGTAAAAAGTTAACGTGAATTTGGTTACTGGACGGCCTAAATAGAGACATCTTGGCAAGGATGGCATGAGACGAATGATTTCCAGCATATTTTCACAATTGTCGACATCCGTAATGAGAACGGTTACCACGGATTCAATGTGTTCAATCAAGGGATCTGGGGTTAACCACTCCTTGACTAAAAAGCCGATGTCAATTGCTGTAAAAACGACGCCAACGGCTGCACCCACGCGTTTCAGAATAACCTTGGAAGTAGTAGTAGTGAGGCTTTGACCCGCAGTTTGAAGCAGTTGTCGTCCACCTTGTACTCCTCTAGACCCTACCTCACTCACCTTGGTCGTCATGGAAGTTAGGGCTTGACTGGCTTGTCGAACCAGTTCAGTTTCACGGGTCAGAGTATACACAACAGCCAAGGCACCACAGGCTTCTTTACAGCCGTGCAAAGTGGCGGTGATGTCGTGGACAAGGGTTCTCAGTTTGTACATTGAAAGTTGCCCGTCAGGTTCGAGTAACATGTCTTCTATATTTCTTCGCATTGCCGAAAACGCTAATTGCATGGCCGTTTCCTCTTGGACTCCGGCACGTTGAAGTTCGAAGACAATTGCATTGATAATACCCAATTTTCGGTCAACTTCCGCAGAGGCTTGGTTTTGCTTTCTTTGGAGCATTTCGATGTTGTCAACAAATTTTTTGGTAATAACTTTGGAATAGATCGTTGTTCCGATCGTTGCTGCGGCACTAGTTACTAAAGAACAAATTGTCAAAATATTGTTATTATTTGCTGTTCTTCCAAAGGCTGTTTGCTCGCTTCAGAACAGGGAATAGTGCATTTACGTGAAGCCGCGAGTCCAACACCAAAAACGGTGGACACACCAGCCGTGGCTGGTGCCATGATCACTCCTGCTACCATTGCTGCGGTACCAATTACCTAAGAAAAGTGTATTCTTGCAAAACATGAAACTGATTAGCTATGCAAGAAACAAGAAACAATAAACGATACAAGAAACAATTCTTGTGAAGATTACTTACGCCAAGGGTTGTTCCAGTAGTACTAGCGATACGAGTACCGTGCTGCGAAGTTTTCACCTCGATAAGAACATCGACGAGCTGCTGTGATATTTCTAAGTTTGTTCGCTGAAGTTTCATAAAGGCCACTTCCAATTGATTTCGTGATGTGATATCTGGCAAGTCTCGAAGTCTTTGGGCCAGGATATACTGGTTGTTACAAATCCTACTTTCCCATTTCGACTTGTTCATTTTAATTTTCGTTGGACAAGGCACCTAAGATCTCAAATCAAAATCCAAAGTTAAAACATTCTTATCACTTACTAAACATAGTAAGTATTCTTCGTAATTATAAGTTCGACGCTATCTCACCGTCACCATATGCTTGTTATAAACCTAATGTCAATTTACTTGGTAAAAACAAGAATTTTTTATTTATTTTGCGTCAAAGATCATCGTGATCTGGTCTTGACTTTACAGGATACTTGAGTTAAAATTAATTTTGCTAGCGAAAGGAAATTGCAGTAATCTGTCAAGTGTGAGCACTGAGCGAGCAGTCGTAACATTTAGGTAAGGGATGAATGGATTTGTATCTCGTAAACAGCTACCTAACTTGAAGAATTTTTATTTAAAAATTCAGGCAAATCTGATTGAAAACTGTACTGAAGATGTGCAGCCCGATATGAAACAACTTACGCTATCGTTGTTTTCCCTTGGTCGTGCTCGTGCCCCTTGACAACAAATTGACAATAATTGTATTGCACCAAGCGACCAAGTAATTTCGATCTCTAAACCAGTCTCTCTCATTTGGCAATTCTGCATATACATATGACCCCCATACGTCGGAATTTCATTAGCTGAGCTTAATTCAATAATCCATATACAACAGTTGAGCTAAAGCTCACAATTTGCTGCGTTCACCTCTAAAAATGTTCGTTTCCTTTTGATTTTTTTAATTTGATCTTTCTTTGTAATCCGATAATACGCTAACCACAAAAGCGTATAGCCGACGAGTACGAGCATGTCGTCTTGCCCGAAAAAAGCTTTAAATTTCCAGTATTTGTAATGTTTTTACCTTCTTAATTATTTCCTTCAGTCACACGCACGCGTCGCAATAGTAGCAAAGCGCACCCGGAAAGTGCCGACAAATGAACTTTATGCCGTAGAAATTCAACGGGGTTCTTCTGCTACACGCTATAAAAAATTCTTCTGCAGTGAAAGAGGGTGGTAAATAGACTTGGAAAATCTAAATCTTAAACAATTTTTAGACAACTAACTGCAGTGACTCATGTTACTTCCATATAAAATGCAAGAATGCAACCTAATTTACATAACATGTTCTCATAAATAAAGTCCATGTCAAGAACGTCCTACTGCTGCAGATTACACTGCTACTATGTTGCTTTGCTATTTTATTATGTTCCACGGCCCAAATGTATTTTGCATTCGCTATTCTAGCAATCAGTTCTTCCCAAAGAGGTGTCCCTCCCCTTGACAATTGGCGAACGACTTCACTTCTGATTTTCACTTTTTGAAACTAAATTGTAGATATGTTGTGAATTTGCACAACTGCATAAGCCCCGCCCCCGTCTAGAATTTTTTTGAATAACTTTGGCTTGCTGTTTCAATAAATACTTTATTTTTTAATGAAAACAAATTGAACTCATTTCTTCTTACTACGTACTTGACGTGTCCATCTAGATTCAGGTTTGACGGCTTTGTGTAGCAGAAAGGGTTGTATAAATCGATAAAATTTTGGTGTTTCAAATTCAGGGATTTCAATATAAATTCGTCTCTTACTAGGTTTCAATTCCTTTGAATTTGATGCATCATCACCACTGATATCTGCCTTCTTTCGGGTGAACGGAATAGAATTATTCACTTTTTTATCCATGATTTTTCCTCTGCTCAGCAAAGAATCAAATTCAATCCGGAAACTGCCCCTCCAAGTGACCTTGGTATCTATATCCTCACTGTTCAGAAGCTCATTGGCACATTTCTTACATACGAACATGTATTCCTTCTCTTCCAACCGGGGTGATCCTGTCACAACCCATCTGAAACAGTTTAAAAAAAGATTAACTTTATAACGAATTTCATTTAATTTTATAAGAATTGAGAGGAATTAACAAAGGGTTACGTACTCTGCCAGCGACTCGCCATCAAGTTCGCATTTAACTTGCTCTGGAATTGTATTATCTTGCGTGTACTTTGGAAAGATCGACTTCAATTCTTCAACGTTTTCACTCAATCTGAAACACACATAAAAAAAATATCGTTTGTAAAAAGATTTCCAATATAAATTTTGCAGTAATGTTGCAATTTTAGCGTGTACAAACCTCGCTCCATTAAAAACGATCGTGTGCATACATCCATCCTGATGAAAGAGACGATATGGATAACCAAAACGTATACAGAGATCCCCGAGACAAGTCTTGGAGGCATCTAGAAAATAAAGTTGTTTGCTTACTCTTTCGGACATGTAACGTTGAAATCCATTAGCAGCTTCAATACTAGTCGAGTATCTTCCATCGTATACAATTGTATCGTCAATGACCATGAACCACTGTGGATTTGTGTTCTAGAAATTAAAATTATATCCCGTATCATTAAAACTGTAAAATGTTTCTAACAAAACATTGTTCTTAAAATAATATGTAACTTACATATGCAATTTCCGCAAGGTTTATAGATGTGACTTGTGTGTTACGATAACTCACAGTCGTGACACAATCTGCAACACAATGTATACATTTTCGAAGGTCGGCGACTAATTGACTTTCGCTAAACTCCAATTGTGCAGTTGGTACACTCCATCTATTAATCAAAAAACATACTTATTACCGATTTCCATCAATTTGTACTTTTCTAATAACACGTTACTTTGGCGTTAGACTTACTTGGACATTATAATAACGATTTTCCATGTGTTCGAGATGCTCTCCAGGATTGGAGTGGAAGAACGACACTTTAATTATTAATTTACTTAACTTTTTCCGACCGCCCACTACTGGTTTGTTTCTCCGACATGGTATTTTTTCCTGCAATTTTTCAAAATACAAATTAACCTTAGAACTTTGTCAAAAAAAAAATAAAAAAATTATGAAGTATTCCATTCGTTTTACTTTACCTTTTCATTTCCAACTTGAACAGCCACACGGTATGGGGAACGGTCGCTGTGCTTGCTATTGAAGAAACCCGAGTCCCTGAATAAATGAAAAGTGTTCGATACCTCCGGGAAACTGTACTCCATTGGTGGATTTCGAGTATATGTCATGACTGTCCCAAGGAAGTTTTTTGATACCGTCGAAGTACACGGATGCCTACCCAGATCCGACCTTTACAAATACAAGAAAACATTGTTAATTTTTACAAATTAAAATCAATTTTTAAATGAAATGTGTCCAACGTACGAGAATTCCTGAGAAAACTGGGCACATTTTTCTGGAGATATTCCCAACGTTCTTGATATTTTGAGTTGTAACAAGTCTTCACTCTCTTTGTCAATAATTTTATTATGAATTGCTAGTACGTCAGGTGTTTCGACTACAGTTGGCTTTGTATTAATGTGCTTTTTTCCATCAAATTTTTCACGCATCGGACCCCAGACACTCAGTCCGATATTATCATACTGAGCAAAAGAAAGTTCATTTACATCCGCCTCTCTCGCCGAGTCCAGAACTGTTATTTCTTCTACAGGAGCGAGGTCATCGTTGCTTGTCAAAATTTCAACTGGACGCGGTGGTATGAGCTCATTTTCATGGGAAGCCAGGACATCGACGGGGTGAATCTGGTTGATTTCAGACGTATTCAAAACTTCAACAGTTTCTTTGTCATCATTATGAAACGCTGTCATGTCGTCTGCCCTCGGTAAATCAAGACATTCGTCTGTTACTAGGCTCTCCATCTCATCATCACTCAAATCTGAGATAAGAGCTACGTCAACTCTCCCAAGGGTTTCAGTTCGCCGTTTTCCTTTTTTAGGCTTTCCTGGATTATGACATGACGATTCAATGCTTTTAATATCAGAAAGACAGTCGGTGTCTCGGAAAATTCGGTTCATTAATATCGTTTCCAGTTTCACTTTTGAATCCACGTCACTGTTTGATTCATAAGAGTCCTCTTTCCTCAGTCTTTTATTCCCGACACGTTGTTTTGTACCTGCGTGGGAACTTGCAATGTCAGAAATCAAATCTGCATTGTCGATAATTCTCTTGCGTAAAAATTGTCTCACTCTTACACTGGAAATAGAGTATTTATCACTTTCCACAGAATCAGTGTCACTAAATAACAAGGGTATTTTCGTTAATTTGTTACGCTCTGAATGACCTCCTCGTATGCTACAGATGTCTGACAAGAGATCTTCATCTTTAACAATTCGCTTCGTCAACATCTTCTCAATCTTTGCAGTCGAATTGGAGGAGTCACTAATACTACTAAGGTCATCATCACCACTGTCCATCAAGTAGTTGTCACCATCACCTTCCGGTTTTTTCTTGAGCCCCACATCGATCAAATCTGAAATTGCGAAAATATCCTCGTCCAGTTCGTGGTCTGAGTTCCTGAGCTGATTCAGTTCACTATCGTGTGTTGACTTGCATGGTGATAACTTATGATCGGGAGTAATGTCGAGGTCGACAATACACGCACGTTCCGTATCGGCATAGGCAGAAATCAATGTCGAAAGATGATCAACGAGTTCTGTGAGCCTCGCTGTTGTAAAATGGTTTTTGTAGAGTTTAGATTTCGGATTTTCGGTCCCTGGTGGAATTGTGGGCAGGCATTGTTCAGGAATGCCTCGCTCAAGAGCGTCGTGCCTAAGTTGCATGTAGGTGGTAAATAGTTCCTGATTTGCTATAGTCGAAATGACTTTAGCTTCCATCTTCGGTGGTTTCAGAACAGGTCGTGGCATTTTTAATTTGCGTTGTGCGAATATAAGAGGCCGGCCTCGTTCCTTCTTGTTCAACTCCTTAGTAGCCATAAGGAAAGAACGATCTCCCACGACACGGCAGATCGCGTCAGGCGTGGCGATTGGTTGAAGTCGCAATGGCAGCAAAGGATCGTCTGTATCTTTCAACTCAATGTTCATTTTATTCTTCCGCTCCTTCAAACTGTCCATAATATGATCCAGTATTCGTTTCTCCTTTACCAACGGTCCTACTTCTTCATTTAGCTCTAGCACTTGCTCACAGTCGGCCCAAATTTGAGATTCGGGAGAAAGTAAAAAGGAGAAGTCTTCTAAACCTGGGAGGAACTTACGTTCTGGCAACATTATGCTGTAGAGTAATTTGTTATCAGTGGGAATTGATTTGTTAGCCCCATACTTCTCAGAAATTTTTGTTGAGACTGAGTTTTCAGGACGAGCATGTTGAGTTCCACTTACTGAATCTGAGTCGAGACAGACCAGAACATCAGGTCTAAATAGAAAACTTTACGTTAGTTGCTAAACAAAACATGGAAACGATAACGATAACGAAATAAACAAAGATCCCAACAATTAAACCAAAGTTACCTATAAATGTTAATATTAATTGAATTAATTACCTGCTAGTCTCGACAATTTTTGGTTCTTCATTCAAACATTTACGGAGACGACGTCGGAAACGAGCATTGAACGCAACGGGGTCGAATTGCTTGGCCACTTTCGACTGTTCCCATTCATTGATATAATAATCAGAACGATTTTGGGATCTAAGGAAAGGGAGCCGAGGCTTTGCATAAGGATTACCTTGTATGTCAGTGGAAGAGGAACTCAATCTTGGTGATTTCTTCATTGTAGCCCGTGTCTCGCATGGAAATGAATCCTTAGAAACCAAAGCTATTCTTTTCAGAATCAATCCCTTCGCATATGATAGTTTGATAATACGAGTGGATCGATGTTGAAGAGCAGGGTCAGTTCGAAATTTATGCTCGGAACTTCCAGCATCACATTGTTGTTTCGAATCACCTAGTAATAAACAGTTAAAAAAAGACATTAGTTTGTTATAAACCAATTAAACCGTGATTTTAAATTACCTCCATCAAGCTGTAAAGGATGAAGCAACGACTCGGGAAGGTATTGATGTACGGCCGCGGTGTCCGCACCACTGACACCATTTTCTCCATAGATCAGACCGTTAAAAAACTTATCTAGATTTATATTCTGCCAGTCCACCAAGTCGCTGTCAAAGTTCTCCGATGAAGTCACGCCGGCAAATAAGTCTGTGTCAATGCTTTCACACACGTCCATGTCATCGCTGGGATTTGGATTCGACGAACTAGATATGTACATTAGACGAGAACGATTAGAAAAGTGTGAGTGAAAACATTCCGGAATACTGACCCTGATAAAGTACTAAAAACGAATGAACTAACTAAAAAACGAAGTGAGTTTATATTCGAAATAACAACGTAAAGGCGTGTGCGCCGCGGTGGCGCCAAGAAGGCTAATAAAGCGTGCATGCGTTATTTCCCTCGTCTGGTGCTTCAAAAGCCAAAATCGAAATCAAATTTTGAAATTAGAATCAAGAAGAGGGTTTTTTATAACTTTTTCCCGAAAAGCGATTCCTCATATTTTTTTTCAAAAACCTGAAGTGACGTGACGGGGTTCAAAATTTAAAACTAATAAGTAAGAGCAACGCAGCCCGTGATAGAGGGGCAGTGCCCCTGATACACTTCAAAACAAAACTCAGGGTGTCATGCCAGGGTGTCATGCCAGGGTCATTTTGTTTACAAATATTTTTTACTATTGCTAAAAATATGATTTTCTGAACTGTTTGTTTATCACTAACCAATTATTAGTGAAAGTGGTTACTGACTTTAGCATAATGACACAAGTCGACCTAGATACCCAAGGACAAGATCTACTGAAGCACTTTGGCACCTCTTCGCCTCCGGGTTCAACGCCGAAACAAACAAGTGTTGTGGGTCTCGTTGCCGCAGGTGTAATAGGTAAGGTCAAGGCCATCAGGCGTCAGGCCTATCAAAATTTAATACTGAAGGCTATCTTACTTATGACTATGAGATCCACTGAAGCCAAAATAATAATGTGCTACATTAACATTATTTTAGGAGGTGGAGCCCTTATACTGAGTGCCATTTCATTCCCATTTATAACACCGGCACTTCGACGTATTTGTCTTCCTTATATCCCTGCGACGAATATTCAAGTCGAAAATGTCTTCCAAGCTTTGAACGGTCGACGAGGCAGTCTTCTGGATTTGGGAAGCGGGGATGGTCGTATTGTAATAGGCTTAAACAACAATCAATTCATCGCATTTCTAATTTTTGCGTTCAATAGACGATCACCAAACTACAAGTATTTCTTAGGTATTTGAGGCAGCACGTCGTGGTTTCAATAGTACTGGGGTTGAACTCAACCCTTGGCTTGTTGTATACTCAAAATTGACTGCGCTTCGTCTAGGCCTCTCTTCATCGGCAAGATTTCGTCGACAGAATATCTGGAAGACAGAGCTTTC
>JABASK010000249.1:0-18795 GCA_019776465.1 Rambutanura hunanensis | reverse complement strand
CAGTGGACGTTTTTGAAATTCCATCCGCATGCTCATGCTTCGTCGAAAATTATTCGCTCTACAAGAAATAAATCTAGAAATCAGAGATTGAAGAAGGACAAGATCTGCTGGAGTCTTTTTCAAAAATCATTCCTAAATAAAAATCAATTTAGTCAATTATATAGAATATAACATTCTTCTGGCCCATCTTTACTCAATCATGTAGCACAGGCGAACTATTTCAGCAATGTTCATATCCAGTCTCCATTACATTAAATCTTTGACTTGTCTTTAAAACCAATTAAGTGAACATTAGTAATGACACCCACCGTGATAGAACAGAAAACATTTTAAAATTCATGAATATGAACAAAATTTTTGATGGCAGTGGTTATTTAAAGTAACCTAGGTTTCCCTCCTATGACAAATAAACCAAAGATGCCTTCTTTTTACATCTAAGAACAAAGCAGGACATTTGAAATGTCAAATGGCATAAGCAGAATTTGCTACCAAGCAGTCATTACATAAGCAGTTACTTATTAAATTAGTTACATACGAAATGATTGTTTATGAAACGCACTGCTTCCGAAATGGCTGCTTATGAAATATTGCTTACGAAATGACATGGAACGAGTTTTAAAACAAAATAATTTTTTTAATCAGTTGACTCAAGTGCTTTCTAGCTTCCAGTCTCTCGAATTCCATGCTTTCCTTCGCCTTTAAATTTGATTTAACTGGTTTATAACATTCTGTTAAAGATTGAGCTTACGTACTACATCATACAATATATTTAAAATGAATGTAATTAATAATCTAAACAAGTTAACTTTTTGGTATTTCCTCTCACAATTAAAATCGTTTGCTTTGTATCCAAAATAGCGATCTTTTTGCCTCATGACACTAATTTTATATAAGTTATATGCAAATGGAGCAACCATTAGTTAGCAGTGTTTCATTTTGTAGTAAATATTGGTAACGTAAAATTTCATTACAAAATAAAAGTAGTTTTATAATATAACTTTGTTCGCGATTCAAATAAAATGTAATTTATACTTTTTTAACTGAGCCCATAAAGTATTCGCAGAGTGGAAGATGACTGTCTTTGTAACGTACACGCTAAGCTAAGTCTAAGAATTTTGAATTTTCACCTGTCTTGATAAATTTTCAACAGAGTCTACCACAAAAAACATCGGAAATAAATTAGGAAAGACATGACGAGGGATTTAGGGCTTTTATAAATATGGCGACGAAAGGCAAAGCGATGCGAGCGTATTATACTATTTTTTAGACATGAGTCGTACGATGAGCGGAGGTTCGAATTCCAACTTTAGTAGCAATATTTCCAATTAAGAATCCAAGTCCACTTCCACTACCAGAACTCTCACTAACATTTCGGTTCGTACGGATTGAACTTTCGTACAAGGAATAAAATCTTGATCTTACTTTATCCAGTTTCTCCATTCTTTGTGTTAGCGTTTCAGAATTCAGTGCACCTTCATCATTGGTATTATTTGTAAGGACACTGCTTCCCACCATTGGTCCACTATCCACGACGTCAATGTCTTCATTTTCTTGTTCTTTTGTCGGAGTTGTACTGGCAGTGGGCACACTTTCATCCTCTTGACTTGAACTTCTCATCAAGTCAAGACTATCGGGTGGACAAATTCCATTTGACGTATCTTCTAGTTTTAACTTAAAGCTCTCTTGTAGAGCTATCTCCAATTCTTCATCGAAACGCAACTCGTGGCTGGCAGTTTCAACGGTAGACTTCTCCACTAAACCTGCGGACGACAACTCAAATGGAGGCGGCTTCGATTTCTATTGGAGTTAAGTCCTCGACCAATGTGCAACTGCTTTCAGAAGATTCAATGCAATCCAACTCCAAATTTCTAAACAAATGCAGAAACTTAATAAGGCTAAATCGCTATAACCACAATCTGCCAGAAAGATATTGCTTTAGATTTTTTTTCTTGAAATTAAAAACGCTTAAGTTTTTCGAAAACTTTTCTTGACGTATCTATGATCTATATTTCTATCCAAGAATGATGCTATTTCAGTTAAAGTCGTACTCCTACTATTTCTCTTCATTCGTGAACTACCAAATACTTAAACATAAAAAAGTGCACTTACGCTGATAATCGAGAAGGATGTGAATGCGAAGAATAAGAGCCAGAAACAACGGAGAAAACATTTTCTCTAAGGCTTCCAGTACCAGTAATTAGTTGCCAACTAAAAACAATTACCATTCTTTATGTTTTTAAAGTTGCAAATTCAAACTTGATTTACTATATTCTCAGTATATTGTTTTGTCAACTTACCTTCCCATACTCGCCGAAGAGTTGGAATCATGACGCGTGTGATGATTTAGTTGAAGCCGATTTGGTGCTGGAACTGCAACTGGACTGGTTCGTCCACGTGGACTACCGCATTCTAAACTTTCTTTCCCAATGCTACTATCACGTTGCGTAGATTTCTCCAACAAGACAGACTTCGGAATCGATGCATCAGTTACCGTTTCAGCAGTAGCTTATTGAATTCAAAATGGATCGATTTGGAGATTGGGAACTGAAGAACCCTTCACTTCTTGGCGTTGTTTCAGCGGAGGTTAGTGTAGTCGTCGAGTTGATCATTGAAGCAGTTATAAGGCACGATCCCGTGAAGGATCCATTTGTAGTAAGCTTTGGATGGAGAATATGAACAAGTGAATGATTAGACCCATTCTGTGACTGACAGTTGAGACGCGCAGGTTGAGATGGAGTGATATCACATTCTTCCCATGAATCATTGTTCACTGCAAAATAGGCTGGTGCTGGATCTTGGCTCTTTGTGCTTTTAACACTACCGTAAGAATTTAAGCTCCAATTAGAACCTTCTGGGCTTGTTTGACATCCTTCGTGATCCAACAACACTCCATCTAAATGAACATCAGAGTCATTTCGTCCTTTTGACAGATTTGGTTTTGGTACTTCAGATCTACAAACAAAATGTCATAAAATACTCAAAGCCTTCGTATTGTTTTATCTTGGACTAACCCTAGTCACTTACCGTTTGTTTATACTGAATTGCGGATCAACAATGTACTTGAGAAAGTTGAAGCAGAAGAACAGAATCTCTTCTCCTTTACTCAACCTGTCTTCGAGGTTGTGACTGAAACATTGAATAGTTTTCGTATTACTACAAAATCGGATTGAAAATTTTGAAGGTGTGGCGCAGGTACACCTCTCAACTACTGAATCTTTTCGTCAATTCGTATAGTAACTTCAACTATGGACTAAAGAAACTTACCCAAATAAAAGCCAGTCATAAGCTAATGTCAGGTACAGTATCTGCACAATTGAAAAACAAAATGACAAATATGTTCTAGGCAAAGATGTTGCTTCAATCTTTCTCGAGTACTTACTTGATCAGCATCCAATGATTTGTGAATGACTCCATCAGCCCAAAGCGAGAGTCTGAGAAGCGAAATAAACAAAGGTGTACGGTCCCAGCCCGAAATGCAATGAATCAACAGTCCACTGTCTCTATCACGTAAGTAGCCCAGTAAGAGTTTAAGGTAATTTTGACTCAACACTACAAGGTCCCAATCCTACGAAAGTAAAAAGTAAAAAATTCATATACTTTGATATACAAAAAAAAAATTAAAAAATAGAAATAGGTAACTAAAGAACCGTGAAGAGATTTAAGCCTTACTCTGTAGTGTGACCAGTCTAAATTGAGTGAGGCAGCCGTTGGATCTGACGGAACACAAATATTGGCGTCTACGTGACCTTGATTCCATTCGAACACAAGCTCTTCAGCAACATATCCATTGTCACGATAGTGCTTAAAAAATTCACAGCCAGGGTAAGGGAGCGAGACAATATTGAATTCAGCATAACGATTTTCTTTGTCCACTTTCTCCGATGAAGTGACGCTAGTTGACAAAAAATTGACATGAACTTTAGTGCAGAAAAGAATACATTCACATGAAATTTCTTAGCAGAAAAGAATATTCCTACTTACTTGACACCAAACTTGACTTTTTTCTTCTCTACCATCAAGTCCACTATCGTTTCTACTTGAAAAGTTTTTAGCAGCCGAATATCTTGACTTCGTACCCGATCGAACAATTGCCAGTCGCTTTGACTCTGGGCATCAGAAAAAAGGACATCATCATCGCCACCAGGTTCAGGATCCAAAACTCCTCCGGAGAAAAAATAATCAAAAGATGAACGTCCATAAATCTCTGGCCCTCCGGATAAAGTTGCAGAGCTAGATAATAAATTGAACAAATCATAAAATAGGAAATGAAAGAAATGCTCCTTCACGAAACAACAACGCTTCTCACCGGCAAATATGCTTTTGATTATAAAGTATAACAGGGACTGGAAATCGTGCCCGACACCTTGCAAATCTTGCTCTGCTGCAGAGATCCTTGAGTTTTGGCAGTTCGCCGTTGCTATCTTGAAATGAATTTGAACCGGTGGTTGGGTTTGTATGTAGTCGCCAACTCGACGAAAGGCCAATCTTGAGGCTGGAAGTAAGCGCAGCAGACTGAGAGCAAGAAGTATAGAGGCCATTAGAGTCGTTGTTCACACGGGCCTTAAATGAACGCGTAGGGGATTGTGGATCTTTGTCAGACTCAAGAATTATCAAATTGCTAGGGTAGTTTGTACTCAACTCTCCTGACGTATTAGATAAAATCTGCAGAAAGAAAGTAAACGTCATCACTCAACAACTGTTCTACTTTCATAATAAAATGAAATATAAAATATATGTATGTTATTTAATAATTGTAATTTACCGAGTAATTGTAGTCCATGCCGAAAAAATTCATGCACCGCAACATTACATGTTGAACCTAAATTGGAACAAAAAAAAAGTTGCATTAGGGAATAGGAATTTCAGTGACAGTGGCATAATTTGGTCTTGTTGGATAACACACTCTGTTGCACGTGCACTATTCTTTCAACCAAAACAAGATCAGTAAATGATTCATTTTTAAGAAGCAACGGGGTTAACAGTCTGTACATTCTCCTCATTGTGCAACATCCAATAAGGCGTAAAGAAAGAATTAATACAAGTTCTGTTCTTCTGCTTTGGTTGAGTTCAGAAAGAGTCCTTTTGTTTTACAAATGGGATGTAAAATGGGCTTAAGTACTATTTTTTTCAAAGGATTTTGAGTAGGCGATGACGATGGTATGAGTCAAACCCACAAATGAGATAACTGTAGAAATTAATAGAACCAATTTGTCAATAAACATAGCTGTCGTTACCTTTGGATGAGTATCTTTCGCCTTGTACGTTGTCTTTGCAAAGAATTCTAATAAGCTCTTGAGGTCTTCAGTGGTGACCGTAACATTGTCCTTATTGAGTAGATCATCCTGCTTGAATATTGTCGACGCATGTCCGTTACTTGGCTTGCAGCTATTAACAAGATTGACGACTGCTGGTATCGCCGAAGGAGTCAACGGCGGTGGAACAGTCAACAATGGGTCCATCATAATTGTAATCGCCAAAGTCGGCGGGGTAATACGGTAATTGTGGTAAACTATCTATCTGCACCCGATACCCGAAGCCTGATAGTTTCCACAATTATTTTGTATTTTTGTTTTCTGTCACATGTACCGTGTACGTCGATGACGCTATCCCAATCAGTACCAATCTAAACAAATAAAAATATTGTCATGCACTTTAAAAGCTTCGACAGTTAAACTCGTAGAAGTTACAAGTATACTATGTAATAATTATTGTCCTCCATGACTTACGAAATGATTCCGTCGAGATGAGTGTTTTAACTGTTGGTTTTTTTTTCAAACTGATACACAATCCTCCTAACTCCGTTGTCTTCGTTACGTGTTGATTAGATTGATACTGTGCACTTGAAATGGGGCACCTAGCGAAACACGATAGAAATTGAGAACTTTTCACAATTTTCAATCAAATCCACTTTGTGTCCATAGAACACATAATATCGACCTCACTTTGACCCTCGAATGACACATTGTTACGGAAGTAAATAACACCAGATTGTTTGCAACGACCCGACCGCATGGTCGTTCTTGTGAAGTGAAACTGCGCTAAGTCGTTAGTCAGATGAAGATGCCGTGAACTTCGATTGAAAGGAGTATCTGGTGGTGTATGTTATAAACACGAGGAGGCCGCAAAAGAACTGATTAGGTTTCAATTTGATTCAACTAGTCCCTGTAACTCAATGTAGTAGGTAATATCCAAACTTACCATTACTAGAAAACCCTTACCGTAAAGTGGTTTAGGAGATTTGCTAGACAGAATAACTTTAGTTAGACCAACCTCCCATGCCTTGGTTATATTCATTGTTACCTCTGTCTGCAGAAAGTAAAGGCTGTCACACTCGGGTTTGTAAAAGAGTACGTACAAAATACCGCTGAACCATGTGGCTCTTGGATTCCCAAGGGGGACGCAAGGAGCACCCACGATCGGACGTGCCCCTTCTTCACTTATCGTGTCTCGTGTGGCCCCATGGTCTGGAATGCTCACATCATTTTAAGTGTACCGTTATCGATCCTGCGACAGTCTTCCAGCGCATTAGTAAGAAACCCTGGACATTGAGTAAAGCGTCTTCTTTCCAGGTCAGGGGAGCATACCCGGCTTCTTCTAATGAGAAGACTCCACTTTTGCGAACCTGCGCTTTTTGTGTGCTTTGCCGCCTGCCTCCCATTACTTCTACTTGTACGAATTCCTCAACCTCAATTTGACTCAATTTCATTCATACCCACCTACCTCATGAGGGCCCCACCACCTCCACTTACACCCACCTACTCTCAAACTGAATTGGATATGAGGTATTCTCAATGAATTCCCTCAATTTCTAGCGAATTTCCCAGACATGCCTTCCGGCAAACGGCTGAGCTCATCCTACGCAGCGCCCGTCGTCGTTTCAATTGTTTAAACTAAGGCAGAATGCTTTTGTTAATCCACAAAATTTTGCGGAAAAAATATTTGATTTTGGACGCTGTGGAGTAGGATACAGTTGTTTCAGCGAAAAAACCTCTAAGAAAAGTGTAGCCTCAAGAAATCATTAATATTTTCGGTCTGCCTTCTAGAACACACTACGGGTTTCGTTTCTCAAATAACTTTGGCATCAATCGTACAAAATTCTATGAAAGGATTTCTTTAGTAACTTTAAAACACTCTCTTACATACTAACTTCCTGTAAAGACCCTGTGCGTTAGGAACAGGTCATTTACATAAACGCCTGACCCTGAGAAACAGCAAAGCTTTCTTCCCTTATTCTTTCTGTAACAATTCGAATGAACTGCCCTTGGACAAAACAAAGCAAAACTAATTGCCGACGTCCAGGACGAAGGACGCCTGCCTTTCGTCCCGCTTCGCCAACCAAATTGAAATTCAGAAAAATCCAGAAAATGTTCAAATAACATTTGACACTTTTACGCTTAACAACCCAAAATTTCTTTTTTCGTAAATCAAATTTTGTCACACGATTACTACAAAGGATTAGCACCCCCATAGCATAACTTACAGCTTTAGAAATTATCACACTGATAACTTAATTAAAATAACAATTTAGTGGGTATGCCTGTTTTAATGGGAACGCATTTTAGATACGTAAACAAGATAGCCCTGCTGCATATGCTGGCGCTTAAATGCATTTATGGTGAGAAACAAGAATACAAAAGGTAAACGAAAAATAATTTTTTCGTGGCCCAGAACATTGTCTTTTGCATTGCCAATTGTCATTGCCCTACTTTTTCTAAATAATTGCCTCCCGTCTGCCTCGTCACATCAGGATTTGCGAAATTTAATGACTTGCACGCTCATCACCACCGGTATTAGTGGTATAAGTAGCTTTCATTTAATTTTGCTTAATGTGATAGAGTAAACATATTACTACCTGGTTAGTAGAAGTCAATTGCGTGCAAGTCAACACGAAATAATTTACAATAGTCACAACAGCACTATTTTCTGCATCAACACCAAACTACGACTTGAAAAAATTGCAATTACCATGTCCAAAAAGATGTCATCCAAATATCATCAAGAAAAAGCCGAAAACTTAAGTCAAGATTTCACTTATCTCCTCCTGGACGTTTGGCAGCGCTTCCTGTTTCTTTCAGACTGGAACTGGAAATAGGCAAATTAATCGGGGAAATTGAAAAAAAAAAACATGAAATGATTTTTCGAGAAAAACGATGCAATTCGTCTAGGATAATGCTGGAAATAAGATGGTTTCTGAATGAAATCAATTACAACACATTGTCTGCATCACCATGACTTCCGATGTCCAACAAGTCAACAGGATCAAGATCAGAAAATAATTGGGATGATATTTTAGAATATGAAGGGTCAAAGGCCTCTAACAACATAAATGCCTGAGAGGCGACATGAAACGCTTCGCAATTTGCCGCTGTTAGACCAATAATGCATCCAACCCTTTCTTCTCCCAAAATGTCAACGTATTCTCTGCAGTTAGAAAATCAAAACTATTTTCTAATCTGTATAAATATTTAAATCTACTTCATACCACTTGAGTTTGAAACTTACAAAAGGTAGACACCTCGTCGTATTGCTTCTCGGTATTCTTTTGTATAAATCTTTCTTTGCACAGCGATAAAGCAGTTAATGGCATTCACACCACGCCAAGAGTCACATTGAATCCAGTCAACGACGTCAACTGGTGGAACTAAATCTTGCGGCATGTAAAAATCAAACAATTCATCCAAACTGGCCTGGGGTTGTAACTGTTCTGGAATCAGATGAGAACCCGGTTTCACCAAAACTGCAGCCAAGGTGAACAGTTTACGCACGAGCACTACGTTGAATTCATCAAAGTCCAACAACCTCAAGGCTAACTAAGTTAGCAAAACGTTTTTGGTTAAAAATATTAAAAAAACGAACAAATCCCACCTAAAAAAGTAATAACTCACCATCGCAGCAATCACAGCGCCATAAAATGGGCGACTGCACGACCTGAAAAGGTCAACAGCCTGCATGATCTCATCTTGACCAACCAGGTGACTAGTGACAAAATATGAAAAAAGTCGTCACTTTGCTCACTGAACTTCTAAAACCAATATGGTGAACTTTGAAAACTAACCTAGCATACATTACCATAACGCGTCCACTACTCGGCAAATTATAGTCTTGCGCCAATTCCATTGCTAGATTCCACCGATTTAGGAAAATACAACATTCAACAGCCTCCTCAAAAAGTCCACCACTGACATAAGCATAAACCTGAAAAATAATTCAGTACCGTAAATTTTGAATTAATATACACCAGGGACCTTATTGCAGATGGATGGGGTCTTAATTCAGAGTGGGGGGTCTTATTCGCAGATGGCAGATGGGACGTTATTAGAAACAAAACCTTAGCAAAAACTTGGTGAATAAGTTTTTTTATTTGAATTTTTAAGAAGTTCAAAATTCGAATTCAAAATTATTTTGAAATCGACAAAATCAATTTGAAAACTAATTCAAAATAACTATTTTTTTAACCAATTTTTTGTATCATCCAAATCTTCCATACACGAAATTAGGTCACAAAATTTTTTTTGTTTTTGTATCATTAAACTCAATACAAATTTTTTTTGTATCATCCAGTTTTTTTAACCAATTTTTTTGTACCATCCAAATCTTCAATAAAAAATTTTTGGAACAAAATTTTCCTAAAAAAATTTTTTTTTGTCGGGGTCCATTTTTTTTATATCATCCAAATTTTCAATAAAAAAAATTTGGCAAAAAAAAGTTTTTTTAAATTAATTTTTTGTGTCAACATTGGTACCTTATTGGCGACAAGGGCCGTCATTAGAAACACTCTCCAATAAGGGCCCTTCCTGGGGCTCTATTGGAGACTGGGGTCTTAATTCAGTATTACGGTAAATTATTAGTGACTCTAAAATCTACTCCAAAAATTTAAATTTACCGCCACTTCGCAGAGACCAACTGATGACAGCACATTTCCAATTTTTCCAAAAAGATCGCTGTCTTTTGGTAGTTGACTAATTAGATTTCCTAGCCTCACGTAGTCTTCCAGAATGAGATTGCACTCGTAAATTTTTCGAGAATTTTTGGAAAGTTCGTAAAATGGTTTGGCCGATGTCCAATCTCCATTTTCAGAAAATGCATCTCCGATTTCCATATAGACATTTTCCATTTCTTCAATTGACAACTCATTACGTGCTTCCCGTAAGTTCTCAATGTCAACATACTGCCATTTCCCCAGTAGGGTCCACATTTCCATGACAAGCTCTCTGAAAAAAATAGCAGATAGCGAAAACCGTCAATACACCACTTATATCGGTAAAATTTCAAATCCCACTCACTTTCTTCCTGCCTGACAATAGTAAGACTCAGCACTTCGAAAATCACTATAAAATGCTGCAATTTCAGCCATTTGAGCTAATGGTTTCGTCTGTGCTGCAACTCTCTTCGTGAACTGAACTCCACAGTAGTCTCGACATCGGACAAAAGACGTTTCAGCAATTTTAAAATTGAGTGTATGAAGAGCCTTGTGTGCCAACAGTTGCCAAAGGATTGGATGTCCGTTAAGTTCAACATATTTAAAAATTTCTTCAACAGTTGTATCACTTTTGAGTAAAGCTCGAGTGTCACGAAGTGATCGAGTTTCGTATTTAACAATCAGTTGTTGATTTGGAGAGTCTGGATCTCGCATAAGTTCGTCTAGTAGTATTGAGGTGACTTCCAAGTCCTATAAAATTACATTCTTTATCATTTCGAACACAAACTTGGTAAAGTGTATCACTAACCACAAAATTTAGCAAGTATCCACTAGAAACAATGGGATCTTGCATTTCACCGTTCATAATAATGTACCTGGTAATGAAATTGAAGTGAATTAAATTCCAATATAATTAACATTAGCATTTTAATTACATACAAGCGAGTTTTCTCCATGATACAAAAAAGATTGGGATTATCTTTAGCCCAGAGTAAATCCCAAATATCTTTCTTTTCATATTGCTTTTGTAATTGCTCGTGATTGAACAACAAGGTGACATGTGCTCAAACTTCCGTTGGAATCCAACATGGCCAACTGGGTTCCATCCATATTTATAAAAATTCTCTTTGCACCCGGGATGTCCTAGCAATGATAAAGTACTGGAAATTAATGGAAGTTTACTTATTTAGAATAATTTCAATTAGTTTTGACGTTTAAACTATTTACGTCCGTCGCCGTCATAACATGAAGCAAAGTTCCATGCGGTAATGAGTAGACCTGCAAAGCTCCCGATTCTCGTCCAATCACCAGAACATTATCCTTAGCATCAGCGCAGACGCACGGATCTTTGGTAGACTAAATACAAAAATTAGACTGTAGTAATTACAAAACATTTCAACAACCTTAATGCGCAACCTGCCTGCACGCACGGACATCTGTCTTTTATGATTTTTCAGTGTTGATATTAAGTAGTTAGGCACTTACTTTCAAAGTATGCCCTGGTAAATCTGGACTAGCGGCGGTCGTCTCGTCGTCAATGTGAAACACACGGTCTAGACGCATGCCTTGGTCATTTCTTCCGGTAGTTTGGCCACTTGCTTTGTGATACTTCCACAACATTACACCATTCTTCGCAACAGCTACAACCAGACTTTCTGTCAAGGCGATGGTAAATGCTTGTATACTTTCAAGCTTAATACCTACAAAATGAGAAGTAAATCAATCATATCAGAGACCAGCATACAAAGTAGTCTAATTCCTGATTACAAAAACCTTACTGTCAATGACATTCCCTTGGATATTCGTAATAGCAATAGTACAAGACTGATTCACTTCCGTCAGAATGGCACAAACATCTCGATTTCCCTTGATTTCAATGGTTCTACCGGGAATTTCTTGATGTGTCAACTTGATACGAAAATTTTAACACATCAATTAAATCTTAACACAAAGTGGAATTACAGCTAGATTTAACAAATAGCTCCAGAAATAAAACAGTTGTTTACCTTCTCTTGGTCCCAAAATGCCAAGGTCGTTGACCCATTTGATTTTGTGTAGACATATACATACATGTACCCTCCGTATAGACAGGCTTTGTAAAACGGACGAATGTTTGCAAAAAAGACGTTGGCGCCCACTCCAATTGCAAGTCGAAGATTCCATGAGTCCCACGCCAAATCTACGATCCCTTTTAGTGGTAAATTCAATTCATACAGAAACTGAAAAGAAAAATTATGTAAACATTTTCTATTCAAACGTTTCAGAAGCAAATAGTAATAAAAAATAAGATACGTTACATTTCCTTTGGTTCCAAATATTCTGACTTTTGAAGTTCCTTCTGGAGTGTTAATTGGCGTGCCTCCAATCGCTAGGAAAAGCCCATTCGGACTCCAGTCACCGCAAGTTGCGATCAATCCAGTGGACACCACAATGGGACCTTGGCAAGATAGAGTGTTAAGGGCGTTCAGATGCTGAATGAAATGTATCTGCCTTACAAGAATCATAAATTCCATTCAGAAGACAAAGTACATTTTCTCGAAAAACTACAGCTAGGGTATGTCCCAAATTTTGCAGTTCTTCAGAACTATGCCAACAAACTGTCGTAATAGCGTCCACGTCTTCTCGACTTCTTCCACCAGCATCAATATTAAGTTCGAAACACTACAGCTAGGGTATGTCCCAAATTTTGCAGTTCTTCAGAACTATGCCAACAAACTGTCGTAATAGCGTCCACGTCTTCTCGACTTCTTCCACCAGCATCAATATTAAGCTTCGTCTTAAATAAAAGTCTGTAAGTGAACAACATTCATTTTAAAGCAAACGAATAGAGACGAACCACAAAAGTTCCTTCGGCGTCGTAAACATGAATTTCCCCGTTGCTATGACTAAACAATAAAGAAGCACAATTTGGTGACCAACAAACTCCGGTCAGTTGGGGGCCGCGAAGTTCTTTGCTCCATAAACGATTTCCATCCAAAGACCCGACGATGACCCCACCTTGAAAAGAATTAGGCGAGGCGCAAATGTTAAACAGACGGTCATTGCTGTTCAATATTAAACTACAATTTTTTTAATGCCTTATTTGGGTAACCTACCATCTTCATAAACGATACAAATTTTTTCACCATCTGATGACCAAGCGAGTCCACGCACAGTGGACTTGTTTCGATTATTCACCATTTCTTCATACCAAGATCCCTTGTAAAGCATCCATACAACAATAAGCCCTGTAACGCTAAACAAAAGTCAACTGGTTGTGAGCCAGGGGCACCTTGAGAAAATTAAGTGAAACCTCGTGAATCGCTTGTTGTTAATTTGTTATGAACGTTGTTCCACGCAATCACTTGAATTGGACATGAATGTCCTTCGAGCGTCTGATTCAGTAGTATATTTGATGGCGAAGCCAAATATCCAACGGAATGCGAGACACTGTTCGCTGCCTCATCTTCCGACTGATTCGTTTTATACGTGTCGATTTTTAGAACTTTTAGTAAACCATTGTCACAACCACAGGCAAGGTAGTTATTCGTAGGACTCCATGCCAAGCATAAAATGATTAAAAAAAAAGACAGAATTACTCGTCATGTAAAACAGAGTGAATCGGGAATAATATAATACACAACAACCACGTTGAATCCCTCATTTTTCGTATTAAAAAGTTACGATAACATTAGCTAACTAGTCCACCAGTTTAAAATTTTTTACAGAATCCAACCCGACTTAATTTTCAAAAGAACGCATTAAATGCATTCAACGAACGAAGCTTTATAAAAACTTACTTCGGACATTGGCCCCACTTGACATCTCCAACTGAAACCAATAAATTAAGAGCGTATAGTAATCTGCTTCAAAATTATTAATATTCACTTATGCTAAAAGAAAATGCTTACCTTTTTGCTCAAATAGGCAAACATGTTAACGTCTATTCAATTACCCAACTGAACATAAATTGAATTAACTCCCGCAATCAGAACGGAAGGCTTAACAGGCGCATTGTCTTCGTCATACTTCTCAGCTGTCAGCTACCTAAAGCATTTCAAACATGGAGTTGAGAGTCGATGCGTGGATCTTACGATTTAGTTTTTCTGTGCCAAGTAGTTACTTCATACGATTTAACTCTACTTCACCTTCACAAAATTGGTTTGATAAAATATGTCTAACCTTACAAATATGATTAAAGCGTTTTGAATGTTTACGTCTTACGTGTGTACTCGTCATACCGTTCCACCTTCTCTGGCTTCATTAGTTTCTCGTTCTGCACCGTGCTGCTGACATGATCGATTGTATGCATTAGTCCTTCAAGACTCGTCGTCCGATCAAACATCGTCTGTCGTCATCGTTGCTCGTTCGTATTGAAAAGTCACAACAAACAACAATGCCAAGACAAATCAGCTGCAGCTGTCAGCTGAAAGACACATTCACAGGCAAGTATAGTTTTAGCGCCCATTCGGATATCCAGTGTAAAGCCCATCACTGGTAGACAGGGACACGTGTAAGATCGCAACTTATTGATTTGCCGATTTGTTATGGTACCACGACATCAAAGTCACACTCACAAGTTACATTTTTTTTAATTGGATGGACGTTTGGTTGGTAACGATTACGACAAAAACGGTAAAGCTTGAGGTTTTTTGAATATCAATTGATAGTGGCTTACCTTACGCAGGCAGTAGTCCTGCAGGCTATTGTTCCAACCAAAACCAACATCTGTAGTAAAGGGGCTCACGGAGTCGTGGAATCAAAAGCGAATGTCAAGTTTGGAAAAATCAATCATGAGACGTTTTCCACTTCCGGTACTACCCCCGCGGACGGGAGGTTCTGGGTATGACAAGCCACACGGTTGAGGTTTACTGTTGTACTTACTAAAATCTGTCTTGACACTTTATCCCTAGTGGAAAGTCAACTACCCGTAACTTTAATCCTGTCCACTGGTCGAAGTACTTTCAAACTAAGCAGATTGTAAAGGGCCCTGACTCCAAATTTTGCATATATCGTTCCTCTAATACTACGAAATCGGATAGTCCTGTCGTTTTCTTTCTTCACGGCGGAGGCTTCTCTGCGTTAACTTGGTCACTTACAATCGAGAACTTAATGGAAACGGTGGAATGCCAAGTGGTTGCTGTTGACCTTCGCGGGCACGGAGAGACCACCACTGCTTCTGAAAATAATCTCAGCAATCAGCAATTAGTAGAGTAAGTAAAAAACGTTAACCCTGCTCCATCATCATACGCCATCAAATCGAATATAATTTTCTTTCCGAAGTGACCTATTGGAAATTGTTAGAAGCATGGAGTCAAAAAACAGTCCAATAATCTTGGTAGGTCATTCGCTCGGCGGAGCTTTGGCAGTTCATTTCACTGCAGCAGCGGAAGCTTCCCGTGAATTCCATGTCGCTGGAGTTGTAGTTATCGATGTCGTCGAAGGTTCTGCTCTCGAATCCTTGACAACAATGAATATAGTTCTTCGTGGACGTCCCACCTCCTTTCCCAATTTGGAAAAGGCCATTGAATGGTGGTGAGCGACCTTATAAGCCGGCTGCAGTATTCTATTTTACGATGAATATAAAACACTCCTTGACTTTTCAGTGTTAAATCCGGACAAATTCGTAATCTTGAATCAGCCCGAGTTTCAATGCCTGGTCAACTAAAAAATGCTCATACAAATGAGCCAGCCACTCTCCAAATTCAAGTCAATTCAGAACAGCCAAACAATTCTACCTCAATTTCAACAGAGAAGCTCATTGGTGGAGAATTCAACGCTAGGTCACATCACCATCAAATCCCACATGCCCCACACAGCGACGCCATTATAGAAGAAGACACCGACGAGGTTGCTGACACCGCCGAGTTTATCGTTCCCGACAACCCAGCTCCCGTGCCTCCGGTAAATGTGAGTTTCGTAAACTATGGTTCCTTACGTAATTCTTTCTGTATAAAGCATCATCATGCTTGCAAATATGAATTTCAGCTTGAAAGTTTTACCTGGAGACTTGATCTCAACTTGACACAACCGTACTGGAAGGAATGGTTTGAAGGATTGTCAAACAAGTTAGATCTTAAACACCTCTACTACTAAATGGGATTGACTAATAACTAACATTCTGATTTCTCTCAATCTTTCTAGGTTTCTTCACCTGCCCTGCCCGAAACTACTTTTATTAGCTGGCGTTGATCGGTTGGACCGTGACCTCACAGTAGGACAAATGCAAGGGAAATTTCAAATGCACGTCTTTCCTAATGTTGGACACGCAATTCAAGAGGACTCTCCAGCAGACGTGGCCCAGTGTATGGCTTCTTTTTTCATACGACACAAACTTGCTACGGGAAAAGGTGACATACCAACAGTATTTCCTGGATGCTAAAAATGTTCAAAAAAAAACAACTCAACAGTGTGTTTCTCCACAAGGCCACTTACCTGAAGGTAAATTACCTAGATTCTCCGAAATTAATGAGCTATTAGAGTTTGAACTTATGAATTCGTAATTATGTCATAAAACGAGATAAAAATTTATGCTTCCCATTACACGGCCCTGACCTAATTTGTAGCTACTAACGAATGTTTATTCGCAAACTATCATTTACGTAGGAGTGTTTTTGAAGGGCTAAAAGTTAAAAAGCAAGAATGTATTATTACTATTTGGTAATCTTGGAATTTGTGGATTTGTTCATGCATCTTTGTGTTCAATTTATGCCATTTTAAAATATAGTTGAAACCGTAGCGGAGCGCCGCGTTTCTCTACAGTGGATTTCTTTAGAGCCTAAAAAATCCAACTAATGTTAAACTCTCCATGTACATACTTGGAATTTAGTGGAATTTAAAGGTTATTGTCACTTGGAAGGTTTCGACGTAAGGTTCGATCGTTTGGAAGTCTAGTAGAGCTGAACACACATGGCAATGCCCATACCTCCACCGATACACAAAGCAACTACACCTTTCTTCCCACCAGTTCTTTTCAAGGCGTGTAACAGTGTCACGAGAACTCTTGCTCCGGAAGCTCCTATCGGATGGCCAAGAGCGATAGCCCCGCCGTGAATATTGACTCGAGCAGGATCCAAATTCAAATCCCGTACAACTGCCAAAGACTGAGCAGCAAAAGCCTCATTAAGTTCATAAAGATCCACTTCATCTTTGGTCCACCCTGCCTTTTTCAACTGTTCGAAAAAAAAAGAAGAAAACATTACACCAATGAAAAAAGGGCTGCATTCCGGCGTGGAATGAGTAAAAATTACCGCAAATTGAACTGCAGTAATTGGTCCAGTTCCCATAACTGCCGGATCTACACCAGAATGAGCATAGGCAACAATTCGAGCCAAAGGAGTCAAATCCTTTGCCTTGGCGTTAGCTTCGGACGTAAGCACTACTGCTGCCGCACCGTCGTTTAAGCCAGAGGCATTCCCTGCAGTTACAGTTCCGGTGGCATCACGAGCGAAAGCTGGACGTAACTTGGCAAGATTTTCTGCTGTTGTATCGTTTCTTGGATAATTCATCAACACTCACAACAGTATCACCCTTCCTTCCCTTAACAGTAATGGGAAGTATTTCCGCGTTCAAGTATCCTTCACGCTGAGCAGTTGCAGTTTTTTGCTGAGATAAAGCTGCATATTTATCTTGGTCCTCACGTGAAATTCCCCATTGTTTGGCTACATTTTCGGCTAAAAAAATTAGAATGAGAATGATAAAAAATTATATAGAGATGGTGAGGCGTCGAAGACTAGTTTTTTGTTACCGGTAATTCCCATGTGGTAATTGTTAAACGCGTCAGTAAGGCCGTCAGAGATCATGGTGTCAGTCAGAGTTCCGTCTCCCATTTTGACCCCATTCCGAATTCCAATAGAATGCTGAGCTTGACTCATCGATTCTTGACCACCAGCTACAACGAACTCGGAATCTCCAGATTTAATAGCTTGAGCTCCCATGACCACTGATCTAATAAAAAAAAGAGCGCTGAGGGTTAAACAATATGGTAACATTTAATAGTTTTTGCTAATTTTTACGTAGTTTTATCCAGTATTATGAAATGATAATTTCATTAACTTCGAAAATATGATCATGTTGGTTTGAATTCAGCATTTTACCTAAGACCAGACCCACATATCATGTTAACTACGGTTGCAGGTACTGAATATGGAATCCCAGCATGGACAGATGCTTGCCGGGCAGGATTTTGACCTTGCCCTGCCGTCAAAACCTACAAAATAAGAAAGGAAAAGCATTTCTTTTACAATGAGAAACCGGATAGGAGATCATTAACTGATAAACACTTGGGAGTTGGTTCAACTTTTTTGTACTCAACTTGAAGGCTGGGATTACGTGTTGATAAAAAAAAAAAAAAAAACTGAACAAAAAAAAAAGTGGTAATCATGAAAGTTTTGTAAAACTTTAAATCATTATGAAACAAGACAAGATATTTTCCTGAAAGCGTCCATGGTTTGAGTCCTACTTTTCGTTGCGACTAACAATTTATTAGTGACGCAACTGAAATGGATTTCCCAACAGGTTCCCATCCTCTCAAGGTTCTCTATTGATGCAAGTTTAATTCAGATGTAAGAAATTGAAGAAACTTTTACTCCAGAATGTACAAAAATGCATATTGAAAAAAGTTGTTCGTTATCGTTACCCAAACATAAGATTGAAAGTGCCTGAAGAAAATATTCTGTGTATCATCCTTGATGTTACTTACTACCTTATGTACCTTCTTATTGTAACGTATGGAATTCAAAATTATTGAATTCCTTAACATTCCGTATCATCATTTTCATTACTCACTGCAATGCATGTCGTTTCAACTATTGTTTTAATCCTTAAAAACACTTACGTGGCCTAGTATCACTTCCGATACTTGAGATGGTTCAATTTTGGCTCGAACTAGAGCTTCC
>JABASK010000248.1:0-18833 GCA_019776465.1 Rambutanura hunanensis | reverse complement strand
TCCACCTTCGTCATCTGAAAGATATCCGTGTGGAACTAAAAAGTCATCTTCTTCATCATCCTCACCACTATTTACTCCTGAACATTTTTCATCCTCTTCTTTATCATCGTCATCTTTATCTTCCAAATCTTCTCCATCTTCCGGTTCACCTTCCCATTCGTCATCGGAGTCAAAATCATAATCGATTTCCTAAAGGATCCAAAAGTTAAAGTAGATTCGAAATTACATTCAGAAGTACAAGGTTTCGATGAACTTTTATCCAAACAGTTTTGTTACCTCTTCCTTCGAAAAAGGACGTCGACCAGTAACCCTTATCGGTTGCCTCTTCCAGGTTCCCCAATAAGGCGGCCGTTCATTTTTATGAAACTGCAGTAGCTTCCATCGCCATTTGATAAGACCAGCCTCGGTCGGATTTTCGATAATACGCTTTGGATCAATAATTTCAACATCACTTTCAGTGTTCTTTAAAAGTTCAGTCCGTTTGCTCTTTCGTGGTTCGCGTTTCTTGATTTCGAGGAGATATGGTTCAAAAGTAGAAACTTCAATGACATCTGCTACCGGTATACTGAACAGTTCCTTTCGAACTGACTGTAACGACAAACTTGGGCGACGATGAAGAGGAGCCAAGGCCATGCCGCTTTTGAGCTGAAACGACATTGCTCCAAATTTGGGTGCTTCGGGCGATTCCATGGAGACATCAAGTGACGACGTTGATACCGAAAGAACAGGTGTTGATTTTTTTAGAAAACTTTGCATGAATTCTGCTTGTTTCCTTGCTTTTTGCTCTTGTTCATCTAATTTCAACTTTTTCTTTAATCGCTCGTGTTCTTTCTCATCTTCACGTTTACGCTTTTCTTCTTCACGTTTTAAACGTTCTTGTTCCTTTTCCTCATCTTTCCGCTTTTTTTCCTCAAGTTGTCGTTTGACGTTCTTCATCCTTTTTACGTTTTTCGTCTTCTTTGCGAAGACGCTCTTCTTCCTTGCGTAATCGTTCTTGTTCTCGCTCTTCATCCTTTTTTCGTTTCTCTTCTTCTTTCCGCAGACGTTCAGCCTCCTTTTCAGCTTCTTTACGTTGTCGATCTTCCTCGCGTCGTCGTTTCTCTTCTTCCTTTCGAATGCGTTCTGCTTCTTTCTGACGCAATTTCTCTTGCCGTTCTTCTTCTCGCTTTTGTTTATCGAGAGCCTTTTTAGCCTTGTCTCCAACTACCACCACTCTATCGATAAAGTACATAAAGATTGTACACTACTGTTAGATCAAATAAATGTGCAGTCGTTATGTTTATTCCCTTACTTATTGGTCGGTGTCGGACTGCTTTGACGCTGACATATTTACGGAATAGAACTTGTCTTCCTGCCGCACACAACCAAGACCCAGAACTCAGAAAGATGACAGTGTACTGGACAATTAGTGCATCTGCAGCTGGAAAATTAAGTTCTTAAGTAATTGTAAACGAAAGTAAAGTAATATTTCCAGTTCCACTAACCTTTGACCTCCAGAATTTCCTGTTTGTTTACCCCTGGCCTTCCTGTGTCCTGTCAGTGTATTTTCTTTTTGAATCCCGCCGTAAATCCGATTTCGCGCTGTTGAGTAAAAGAGTGCGAGAGCATATTTATTAGGGCATCAGCGCACCGCATTTAGCGCACCACCATGCAGCAGCGCAACGTATTTAGAGCTACACGTGCCCGCATTTATTGAGGATTTGTTTAATACAAAATTGGTCAAAAAATTTTTTTTTCCAAAACTTTTTTCAAATTTTTTTCCGAAAATTTTTTGTTGAAGATTTGGATGATACAATGTTGGTCTTCTGGTAGTGTAGCGATGCGATGGAGGCGCACTATGGGAAAATTTTGTTAAGTAAACAAATCACTTACTTTGTGTCAAATTCGATGAAAACATCGTTACTAAGAGCGACGCGCTGTAAATTCTCAAAGGTATTTCAGTCACTACCCATAACAGTGGGTAAAAAAGCTGGGTATTAATTTTGTTTCGCAAATATTACAGAGGTATATACTCAAGGACTCAAATCAATAAGTTCCATCCCACCTCCTAGCACTAGGACTTTAGATTTCTTCTCGAATCAAACAGCAACCTAACGCTGAAAGAGATGGAACGGGACTTTGAATTCTATTTTGACCCTTGAGTATATGCCTCCAATTGTGGGTGTATAACTCCCAGTTGGCTGCATACCTCCCAATTAAGTGTATACCTCCTAAACCAGGATAACAAACAAGTATAACCACAGTAAACGCAACAAACCAAACCCAATAATAGTAAAAGAACTTTTAGGTATAATTAAGTTATTGATCTGGGCGTTTAACTGCACATCAGAGCATCAGACTGTACCTATCCTCTCTCTGTCACCTGTCCTCTTTTGAGAATCGAGATACGACACATTCAGTTCTCACTAAAAACGAAAAAAAGTGTCGATGAGAATGGGTCATATGAATGATACCCAACGATACCCCATAATCCCAAAACCACTAACAAACCTGCAATATTTAACGGCAACTAACAATCGAAAAAAGAATCTAAACTAACCATTTTCGATTAATTTAGCGTTCTGTTCCTGGTGGACTACGGTCTTCTCTCTTGATGTATGTCACTGTTGAATCTTCAAAATTTTAGAATAACCAAGGATAAATTTTTACTTTCCGGAACAAAAGTCACCTTCAAATCGAAAGAGATTTTAGTTTGTTTACATAAAAAAAATCAAATTTCGCGGCCGAAAAAGACAGCTGTTATTTCCTATAGTGAGGCGGTGCGCAGGTGGCGGTGCGTTAAATGCGGTTTGCTGGTGCGCCACATACGCTCTTGTCAAAAGTGTGACGTGCGTTGGGTGGCAAGTGGGACTCATTTTCGTTATGAAAACAGCTGATTCAAATTAATTTTGCGTTACAAACTACTTCCACTTCCTCCACTTTTGTTAGGTTTGTCGGAATTACGGAATTGTTTTCAAAAATAATTATTTTCGGCAGCATGGTACATCTCGAAAAAATACCAGGTCAAGTAGGTCATATGGTTATCCAAGAAGATGGAACAGTCGTAGCGGTAAGTGTTTAATTTCACCTTAAGACGGCCTTCAAGTGTGAAGTTTTTTAATAATTGAAAGTGTTCTTATTAATTTCCAGTCTTCCGGAGAACTTGCGAGCAGTGAATCTACATCACAACATGTCATTGGACTCGTTTCGAACGTTCTCTCTGCCAACTTTGCAGCTGCAGCAACAAGTAGGGGCAGTGGTGGTGGTGGAGACGTAGAAGGAAACGAGGCACGAGAAGCCATCAACGGGTTTGTGGGCCCTGGAACTACTGCCATCGCAAATGGGACCGATTCTAGTAAACCTTTCAAGTGGAGTCGCGTTACAGGTATTATGATGACTTTATTTGGTAATTAGTATTAACATCATTATTACTCATACATGTTACATCTTGTTTAAGTCTGGTAGGTACACTTAATTTTGCTTCCAACGCATAAACATAAGCATACTAAAAGTACCCCTCTATGACATGGTCTTTCTTATCTTATCCTTCTTTATTTTTTACAGTGAGCTTTGGCGATAAATCCTACGTTGCCTGTTTGTCGAATAGAAGAATTCAATGCGTTAAGCGAAAACCTATTCAAGCTATATAATAATTATTAATCTTTCTCTTGCATCATGAACCTTTCGACATTTTCGTGTTGATTCTTCACTGTCTAACCATTTCCGTAATTTAAGGTCTTTGTCAAAGGTTTGCCTGTGTCAGAGACTCTGACTCAGAGTCTATGTCAGAGGTCAAATGCAATGATTATGATTCATTCCTATTTTCAATATCATTACTGGGTTCAACTAACTTTAAGCGAGAATACGTATGATGTAAATTCAACAGTGAAGTTGCAATATAAGTATGACTGAGTTGTGGTCATTTATTTAAAGTCAGATGATTCAATCAATTTACGGAATTTTGTTATTACGGCATTTCAGGTTGTCGTCGTATTTGTAGTAAAATAAGGTATGTTACTTAAAGGATAGTAAATTCTGGTTGGGTAATTTATCTCTGGTAGAATATCGAATTGCTAACTTTTATGTTCAATTTTTCTGAATGGATTCTGATCGCATTTTCTAGCGGCCTAAGTATGTGGACTTTGTATATTCAGTTTCCTTTTTGCGGAGAATACATTAGTGTTATTAAATTAAATAATACATTATGATTTTTTTGCACCACGCTCAAATCCGCGTGCGTGGGAAAAACTCGAGCAGCATGCGTGTTAACTGAAAGCACGCTAGTGCAATTTCTGTAATTGGCTGAACTTTGACCTAACAGGAATTCAAAATTAAAACTTTACATATAAGTTTTACTGCCTGTAAAGGCCTAAAGAATTATCTGTCTTCAGCAAAAAAAAAAAACAAAGGCTAAAATTTGCAGTTTCAAATGTTAAACTTCTTGCAAAGTGTTTAAAATGAAGAGCGCAACATTGAGGCCTGCTAAGAACGAGAAGTCAGAAAAATAGAGCTGATTCCTAACCACTTAAAATTGATACAGAGGCAAACTTGTTTCTGTCAAAATTAACCCGCCTCGAATCATTTAGGTACATTTTACTTACCATTTAGGTCGTAGCATAACTTTAATTATCTCTAGAACTTGACATAACAGTGTTAAAGTTGTCTTCTTTTAGTATCTTTTGACTTTATTTTTTTATTCCATTTAGTTTACATAAAAGTTCGAAGAGAACGTATAGTCTGTTCGTATTGTTTTCCTGCTGCGTGAGATATTCAGTGCAAAACCTGTTATATGACTTCGGGCTATTTAAAAGAAAATTCAGAAATTTTTGTTTTGTTTTTGTTCTGAAATTTTGG
Source organism: Rambutanura hunanensis (assembly GCA_019776465.1). NCBI lineage: Eukaryota > Metazoa > Arthropoda > Collembola > Poduromorpha > Neanuridae > Rambutanura > Rambutanura hunanensis. Next base: position 14,000 of record JABASK010000248.1, on the reverse strand, counting down.
AAGTGCGCGATGATTTTGAAGCAATTAATTTTCCAGTTCTACGTTTTTGCTCTTTTCCTGTATGTGCCTATACATTGCAAATTGACCAGGATTTTTACTATTGAAAATGACCTTGAACCAGGAACAAATTTCAAGACAACTAACAATTCCTTAGACTGGTTCAGTTCAGTGGAAGAACTTAGGACTGACATAGATGACCCACATCCGGATACTTATTTGACGACGGTAGGGTAACAATACAAAAATTTTAAATTTAACTGGCATAATTTTTTTTCTCTTAAATTCAGCCTCAAATGATAGAACGCCATGGATTTCCTGCCGAAGTACACACCGTGACAACGGCTGATGGCTATATTTTAACCGTGCATCGAATTCCTCATGGAAAATCTAACAGTTCTAGTAACGGCTCACGGCCGGTTGTGTTTCTTCAACATGGAATGTTTGGGACTTCGGCTGATTGGATTCTTAATGCTGAACACAAATGTCTTGGTAAGTTCAAAAGAAGTAAAATAGACAAGGTAAAAACGCATTTTTCTAAAAAAAGGACTTTGAATGACGGTGGCATTAAATGTAAATTTTGAACTAAAGGCTCTTTTATTATCTAACTTTTGTTTCCAATATTATTTTTTGGCTTTTCAGCGTACATGCTTGCGGAAGCAGGCTACGACGTCTGGTTAGGAAATGCTCGTGGAAACAAGTACTCTGAAGCGCATGTAAGGTTGTCTACAAAACGAATCAAATTTTGGAGGTTCAGGTGAAATCAGCGTTTGAATAAAAATGGAAGCATTCTGAGTCAAATTAGGAGTGTGAATATAATTTTTAAAAAAATCATTTTTCATTTTGGTAACAGTTGGGATGAAATGGGACGGTATGACCTTCCAGCTGCTATTGACTACGTGTTGAATATTACTGGACGAGAAAATTTGAGTTACGTTGGACATTCGATGGGAACCACTATGTTCTTCGTACTACTTTCCACGCATCCAGAATTTAGTGACAAAATCAACTTCATGGGTGCTTTAGGGCCTGCTGTGTTTTTAAATCATGGGCCGGGTCCGGCAAAATACCTTGCAAAATTTTATGGGCGTGTGGAAAGGGTAATAGAAGTTTTGTTATTTGTAACGTTTATTTATAAAGTAACAGAATTCGTGCTCGGTTTCAGTTCATTTTGGACATTATCGGTCATGGCGTCTTCCTACCCAGATTTATTACAAAGACGTTGAATTTCATTGGACCGGAGTTTTGTACAGTGAGTTCGCAATCGAGAGCAAATTGATAATTCTAGAATCTTAGAATATTTGAGGCAATCTAAATGGAAATCGTGTTTGATCTTATAGGAAGCTATGAAAATTGACAAGCTTTGTGAGAAAGCTATGTTTCTATTGGCGGGTCATGACCCCGCACAAACCAATTATGTAAGCCAAAAGCCAACACTGCACAGTTCTTCGTTTTTTGTATCTAATTTTTTTAAATAATTTTTGGCATTATTTTTTAGACTCAACTTCCGGTGATTATAGCTCACGATCCTTCTACCGTATCCACACAAACGGGTTTTCACTATTTCCAAATTATCAAATCTGGTCAATTTCACAATGTATGATCATGGGAAATCTAATAAAAAAATATACGGTGTGTCAACTCCACCTGCGTATGACCTTTCGAAGGTTAAAGTTCCCGTGGGGATCTTTTGGGGCGAGAATGATATACTATGTACTCCAGTGGTAAGTATTTTTCTTGCGTTCCGAAGTTTTTATTTTAATTAACCATCAAATGTTTAGCATTTTCAATATTTTTTCAGGATGTAGACCGATTGGCCAGAATACTTCCCAATGTCACTTTGAACCACCGCGTTGATTTTCCACAATTTAATCACCTCGACTTCATTTTTGCCAAAGATGTCGACTTTCTCGTTGAACAAACCTCTGATGGAAGTTTTGGCAAAGCATAATTAAAAATTTACAGGTGAATCATGGTCGCCACACCTAAAAGTGGTTCAAGTTGTACGCGCTGTTTTAAAATCAGACGTGACCCTGTTACCGAATGTGGTAAAGTGTTGATCGAGTGCAAAAAAAAAACTACTGTCTAAAAGCTCATAGATAAGATATCATTGACTAGAAATTATAATCTAGGAATTCAACCTTGCAAATTCTGTGATTTGGTGTTAACTATTTGACACCTACCGTTTGCTAATCTCAGCTTTTGCAATAAAACCTCCACGTAAAAAGTAGAGTTCGTGGAGTCTACCATTGTGCGTTAAATTAGTTAGTTTTTTATTTGAGTTCAAATTTTGTTAAGTTTAGAATCATGCCTATCGATTGCTACGTCGCTTTTGGAAGTTGCCCGTGCCGTGCTGTTTTTAATGACAGCCGAGGCTCTGGGGGTCAAATTGAATTTGAAGGAAATAAATATTATGGAAAAGGATCAACTTAAGAAGGACTATCTTAAGGTACGCTAGTTTTCTAATGTAACCTTATAGTAGTTACACTAGTAGAAACTTAAGTGTAAAAAATGTAAAGCAATAAATTATAAAATAGCAATCTAAGGTAATTTAGTGATCATTTACTTTTACTTTTTTTTTCTTTTTTTTTTTACAAATTTTAAACAATTTTTGGAATTAATTGCTATGACCTTGTCCCGTAGATCAATCCACAACACCAAGTCCCAACAATTGATGACAATGGATTCATTTTATAGTGAAAGTAGGGCGATTATGATGTACTTGGTGAACGCTTACGGTAAAACTGATAGTCTTTACCCTAAACCTGTTAAGCAACGTGCATTGGTCGACCAGCGTATCTTCTTTGACGTCACTAGTTTATACAGGCAATTTGAAGTTGCCTATGTAAGTCCAACTTATTATTTTTTCCATTCTAATTAGTTTAATTTGACGCTAATTTGTATATTTTTTTTGCGCTACTCTAGTACCCAGCCATATTTGCCAGACAACCAATCAACGAGCTCGGTGTTGCAAAACTCGATGAAAACTTAACCATTCTCGATGAGTACTTGGATCGGACCAAATACGCTGCTGGGGATGAATTAACTATTGCAGATTTTAGTATCATGTCTTCATTAAGTACAATGGATGCAGCAGGAGTAGAATTGAACAAGTACAAAAAAGTATTTGCGTATTTTAACAAATGCAAAAAAGAAATTAAGAATTACGACGAGGTGAATGATAAAGGAGCAAAATTTTTTGGAGAGATTGCCAAACAGGCACTTAACTAATTAAACATTAATACCATCACGAATAAACACAATCAACGGTGTATGATAAAATGATGGATACTATAAGGATTGGTCGAGTTTTTTTTTAAAGTGCATCTTCCGTCAATCTAATTTCCAGGGTGAGAATGATGTAACCCAGCAAAATTTGTAGCACCTGAAACCAAAAAAAAATTCGAAATTTGGCGTTGAAAATTTATTTATTTCAGTTATACCGTTAGAGGAAATTTATTCTTAATTTCAAAATAGTCCGCTCCAGCCATAAAGTTCCATTTCCAATCCAAAATAGCATCTGCGACAAGTTCTAGCCTGAAATCCACTTCGTTTGCGTATCTCTTAATAGTATTCTGAATTAAACCTTGTCCAGCTTGAATCTAACATAAAGTGAGAGAGCTTAACTGTTAAGTTCATTATTTCTACAATTTGCATATCTGCGAATATATTCTACCTCGCTATTAATTTTAATCGTAATGTACGAAATCAGAACAAGAACGCACGTAGGCTCAAGCAATCCATTTCCGTGTCCCGTTACTTTCTCCCACGTAAGTTGACAAAACACTGCAAAAACTTGGAGCACGAGGAAAAAGGTGTTACCGACAATAAGTGTCAATGCAAATCCACCTCCAACTGTTTGAAATTGATTAAACAAGGTTTTCAGTTTTCCAAAATCTTGTATAATTCCTAAAATTTCAATCATGCTCAGTCGTAGTCCACAACGACTGCGGTCTCCAAGATGCTTGAAGTTACAACATAGTTTTGAATATGCCGCTGCAACTTTTAACCCGCCGATAGTCAAAAATCCGATAGAGTAAAGTGTCAAGAGACAAATCATTGGATACACGCAAATTATAACAAAGATTGTTGTTAAGACTTTGACTGAGATCCCTTCTGTGCGTAGACAATCAAAAAACAATTGTAGTTTATCAGAAAGATAGAAAACAAAAAAGCTAATCGTTCGAACGAGTACACAAGTGAAATGTACTCCTAGCAAGAAGATAATTCCTATTGGAATTTTAACAGGGTTGTTGACCTTAAGATAAGGCAATGATCTTTTCGCAGTTGCGCAGTGCATAGAGACGTCGAACCATATCTGGGATGTAATAAAAGATGAAAATACCATGATACATAAGATATTCAGAGATTCGATGTGACTCAACTGCATCATGGTGACGCAGAGTAGTCTGAAGAGTTGTACCAGCCCATGTAACAATACTGACGGCTACGCAAAGTGACCATGAGTAGATGCTTGGTATACTGCGTAGTCGATACGACCATGACGTTGACCATGGACTGGGGACTGGAAAACCGCCAGATACCCAACCCAAAACGAGTACAAATTGAAAATACCAATTTGAAATCTTTTGAGATAGCGTCATCTTCAACCTGATGCTGGCTTTTGTTGAAGCAATATCTGAATTTTAAGAAGAACTCCTTAGCAGTTTAGGGATTGAAAGGAAATGAATTTTTTTTCAACAATGGCTGTGCTCTTAAGGTGGTGACATTTTTAAACAAAAGGTTTTGTCATGCTGGTGAAATTTCAAGTGATGGATTCAGTAAATTTTTAGTCCAGAAAATTTTCAAAAGGACACAAGGGTGTTCCAGCTTCTTGACGTTCTGTTCAAGCAAATAAAAAAAGGCATTGGTCCGAACCAAAAATTTGTTAGCTGTAATATAAAAGAACAATATAAAAGTATATTGTAACACTTGACAATTGTTTCGTCAAAATATTGTATATCTGCCTTTACAATGCGACTTATGCAACAACACTTGTAGATTTGGGGAAAATTCGATATCTAGAAGTGAATTTTCCGAGTCGGAGTCATCGGAAAACTCTAAAAACAATTTAAACTCAGTCAGTATTGGGACCAATTGATGAGTAATGCTTTTTAGGAGGAAAGTAAAGAATAACTTTCGACGCTTCTCGAGAGGAATGGAACATTCCAGAAGGCACTTTCAGCTCTACAAAATCTCCGTGCTCAACGGATATTCTGTCACAGTACGAGAATTCTAACCAAAAAATTTGGAAAGCCAAACATAAACGTTAAGGAACATTTAAGATCATGACAGAAACGAACAACGCCCCCGCCCCAGCAATTGGAATTGCTTTAGGCACAACTAATTCTTACGTCGGCGTCTGGCAACACGATAAAGTAGAAATTATTTCTAACGACNGCAATTGGAATTGCTTTAGGCACAACTAATTCTTACGTCGGCGTCTGGCAACACGATAAAGTAGAAATTATTTCTAACGACCAAGGTAACTCAGCCACGCCCAGTTATGTCACCTTCACAGACACTGGAACACTCGTTGGAGATGCAGCCAAAAATGAAGCGACGATGAATTCAAGCAATACGATCTTCGATGTAAAACGGTATGATTTTAACAGATTTTAACAATTTTATAATTATTACAATTTGAAAAATCAAAAACAAATAATACGGATTTTTTCGATTGATAGCGACAATATCGAAAAAAAACTAGTATACCACTTAATGCACAGCAAACTTACAACAGTTCTGAAATAGAAATTAAAATTCCGCAAAACGATTTGAAAGCAAACTATAACTCAAAATTTAGTAACTAACAAAGTTTGTTGCTTTACTTTTCAGAATAATTGGACGAAAATTCGACGATGCCACAATCCAGAGAGGCATGAACCATTGGCCATTCAAAGTCAAGAATGAATTAACCAAACCCAGGTTCGAAGTTGAAGTCAACGGCGAACCAAAGACTTTTTCACCAGAAGAAATCAGCTCCATGGTATTGGTCAAATTGAAAGAAACCGCAGAGGCCTATCTGGGTCAACAGGTCAAAGATGCTGTTATCACGGTTCCTGCCTACTTCAATGACTCCCAGCGACAAGCAACAAAAGATGCAGGAGTCATTGCTGGCCTTAATGTCTTGCGGGTAATCAACGACCCTATAGCTGCCGCACTTGCGTATGGTTTGAACAAATACTCGAAAGGAGAAAGACGCATGTTAATATTTGACCTCGGCGGTAGGACTTTTGACGTTTCAATTCTAACGGTTGAAGAATCTATATTCGAAGTTCATTCGATTGCCGGAGATCCATACCTTGGCGGAGATGACTTTGATAATCGACTAGTTAACCATTTCATCGAAGAATTTAAACGCAAGTTCAAAAACGACATGAGTTCCAACGATAGAGCTGTCACACGCCTGCGAACTGCTTGCGAACGAGCCAAACGAACTCTCTCGACTAATACCGAAGCAAATATCGAAATTAACGCGCTTCACGACGGAATTGACTTTAACTTGAAAATAACACGTGTCGAATTTGAAGAACTTTGTATGGATTTTTTTCAACAAACAATCAACTATGTAGAGAAGGTTCTGAAGGATGCAAAAATGGACAAAGGTCAAATTGAAGATATTATACTAGTCGGGGGGTCAACAAAAATTCCCATAATTCAAACTCTCCTACAGGACTTTTTCAATGGAAAAGAATTAAACAAGACCATCAATCCTGATGAGGTGGTTGCTTACGGAGCGACCATTCAAGCTGGCATTTTGAACGGAACAAATGACACTTTGATTTTTCGAGATGGACTTACATGTTTTGAAGTGCTTAATTTATCACTTGGTATTCAAACTGCTGGAGGCTTCATGACGAAAATAATTCGACGTAACTCTTGCATTCCTTGCAAATGGTCGGCAACTTTTACGACTTCGGTTGACAACCAGCAGGAAGTTTCTATTCGAGTTTTCGAAGGCGAGCGAGCCATGGTCAAAGACAACTATTGTCTTGGAACTTTCAAACTAACTGGAATTCCTCCAGCACCGCGTGGAGTTCCACAAATTGAAGTCTCGTTTGACGTCGATGCTAATTTAGTTCTACATATTTTCGCACAAGAGAATATGACTGGGAAATCAGCGAGGATTGTAATTCAGAATTTCAGAGGAAGGCTGAGTAATGAAGAAATTGAAACAATTGTGGTAGATGCTGAGAAGTACAAGGCTGAGGATGACTTTCAACTTGGGAAAGTGACATTGAGAAACGAACTGGAAGCTGAGCAGACTTTGTTTTTAATATGAAATCAACTAAACGTGACTGACGAAGACGATGTCTGGAAGCAATTCTCAAATTCTTGACTTCGGAAGTTAAAAAAATCAGCGATATTATTCTGCTTTGTCTTTTCACCGTAAGCTCATGGTTAAACTAATCGACGCCAGGTAAATTATTATTGTTTCCATTTTTCAAAAAAAAAATTAAATGTATTTAATTCGTTTTCAGTTTAGTCGACATATCAGAATTTATGAAATGTAGTCCCCGTACACAAATCATTAATAATTAAAATATACGAAAAAGATACGACACTTATTAAATACTTTTGAAAATGCTATGGTGTAGAACGAAGTAGTTTGGTTGACCTTTTCTTGTAAAATAACCATAACCTAGTAACAAATATCCTTTTAGAAAAGTGAAACTTTTGAAACAATACTTTTGGCTTTTGAAAAGTTCAGTGGTATGGAAAATACAGAACGCTAACGCCTGTACTTCAACCTTCCAACTCCCCAAAGTAAATATTACCCGGGTTTACTCAAATTTCGAGAATGCATTCGTTTCTACCAAACTTGCTTCTACCTTCCAAACAATTTCACTTCTAAAAGTTAAGTTTTGAAAAGCTAATACGCTGAAATCTGTAGCCGTTGCATTTTTTTTGTAATTAGTAAACGACAGTAACTAATAATAACCATGAAACAATTTTCGATCAAAATGTCCAATTTTTTTGTGCAACTTATTCTCTTTTTCGGTTGGATATCCGGCGGGTTTCCTGTTTTCAGACAATGGTCATCTCCTAGATACTATCGATTCAAAAGCGTGATAACTCTGTATTCCTGGATACTGTGTTCAGGAAGCATTATCTTGGCCTGGTTATATGTAACCCTTTTCAATGCCCACGGTTATAGCAAAAAACCAACTAGTCACTTACTTTACAGAGTCACTGCTCGATTATGGTCTCGTATTTTTTCAATATCTACCAGATTTTTCAATTCGGCTCTACCTTCTTCTCAACCTTCCTCGAGTCATTGCTTTTGTCGAGGTCATTCACCTCTTCGAAATTCCAGCATGGCTTCTTCTCTTTCTTGTAGCCTACTTTTTAAGTTCGTTCTGCCGAATGATCATTATTGCTATATCAGATCTCGTCAGTTACTTCACCTACTTTTTGGGTTTGGAGACTTTGACAAATTCAGATGACGGTGTACATCCTTTCGTCTGCACTTTGATGGACCTGGTTATTCACTTGTTAGGATTATTTTGTTCTGGATTGACAGTCATCGGAGCATTCAAGGTCGATTGGGCATTTACCGATCTCTGTACCCAATTGAAAAACATTACCGAACGAAGTCGCAAGGGTGAAATTTTGCACCGAATCGAATTACAACAAGCGGTTGAAAAATTTGCACGAGTCAAAGTCCTGTGCAATGAGTTTCAATCAATCGGAGGTAAACTTGCCCTGCGCCTAATTTTGAACAATACATTTTCCTTTGTTCTAAATGTTTTTTGTGCATTTACGCGAGCCAATCGCGTAAGTACGATAGAACACAAAGTTGCGATAGTGGAAGCCGTTACGGTACTGCTTATCTTGTCATACGTTGGGAATCGACTGGAAGGCTCGGTAAGTACAAATTTTAACGAAAATCCGCAATTTTAATACTAAATTAATGAAATGCCAACTTTTCAAAAGCTTAGGCTTTTTTGCACATGACATACAACTTTTAACAATTAACTAGTTTTAAAACAAATACCTTTTTAGTAGTTCGATTGGCAACCTGCAATTATAAATGCTTTTTGTTTCATAGATTCGCAGTGGGAAGGACTTGCTTCAAAGGACAATCAAGCGCGGTAGCGCAGAAGTGGACCACCGCCTTGTGATGGTGGCAAATGCGATACTAGCTTGGAAATGGGAATTTACTGCCATGGATTTTTTCGAAATTAAACACTCCTTCTTTCCTGTCGTATGATTTCAAAAACATAAACAATTTTTTTCCTCAAAAATAATACCTCGCTGTATTTAGTAACTTCTCTTCTTTTTTTTACAGATCTTACATACTCTTTTGTCCTACCTCATTTTCATGCTTCAAATTCGGCTAGCATCTGATTCCAAACATTGAAATCTAATGAATCACATTTTTTTTTTACAGATCTTACATACTCTTTTGTCCTACCTCATTTTCATGCTTCAAATTCGGCTAGCATCTGATTCCAAACATTGAAATCTAATGAATCACAAAATGTTTTAAGACAAAAAATGCATTTTAAAAAGCACACTTTCTCTAAATTTCAAGTCACGTAAATACGAGGTTGGGTGAATCTAGCAAAAAGTGTAAGACACAGGCCTAATTCCTCAAAAACCCCGCACAACTTTCAGAACTTTATGTAGCAAAATGGACGAATTTTCTTAAAATTGACTTTTTTCTAGGAAATTACTCTTAATTGAATAAGTTTATGGCAAATTGTAGCATACTTAAGAATAATCTGTACTTTTTACTTTTTTTTAAAGTATTTTATTTTCCCTGGCGGAAACATCTTGTTTTTCTTCAAAATGTTTTAAGACAAAAAATGCATTTTAAAAAGCACACTTTCTCTAAATTTCAAGTCACGTAAATACGAGGTTGGGTGAATCTAGCAAAAAGTGTAAGACACAGGCGTAATTCCTCAAAAACCCTGCACAACTTTCATAACTTTATGTGGCAAAATAGACGCATTTTCTTAAAATTGACTTTTTTCTAGGGAATTACTCTTAATTGAATAAGTTTATGGCAAATTGTAGCATACTTAAGAATAATCTGTACTTTTTACTTTTTTTTAAAGTATTTTTTTTTCCCTGGCGGAAACATCTTGTTTTTCTTTCTTTGTCAACCGGACAAGGTACAATGGCTTGGAAAATCAGAGGATAAAGAACTTGTCTTTAAAACGTGTACGAAAAAAAGATATGCATTCCATTTCCATTATTTTATTCTGTAAATTGTAAGGAGTGTTCTTAAAGGTTTTAGCGTCGTGGGATAAAATGCCCCTGGGCACTTTTCCAACCTAAAAGATCAAATGTAAGACAATTCCCCACCTGCAAAGAAGAAGAAGACGGAACAAAATTTCAAGTCTCTCTACCTGAGCAGTCTTAATCAGGTTCGGAAAAGTGGAGGTTAGGACCCACGAATTTCCCTAAAAGGAAAAAGAAAAACCTTCAAGTCCAATAACTTTTACCTTTTCCAGTAAAATCAGGACATTTTTATTCTATTCTTAGAAAAGTTTCCAAGAAAAATTGAAATTCGGTAGAAAAAAGGAAACAAGTTTAGAGAATATTCAATATAAGGTAAATTCAACCTAAACGTACCTACCAATTTTTGGGATTTATTATTCATTGTTAGAAAATTTAAAGACAGGTAGAAGTGGTACAAAAAAAAGAAGTTCAGAAGGAAAAAACTTAAATTTTATTTTGCAATTTCTTCAAAAGTGAAAAGTGGAAATTGTGCTAAAAACCCTTTTACATTGGACTGGATTGTGTTTACTAAACTAAACATGCATCATTAAATTTAAATCTTGGACAAATTACCGTACGCTTAACTTTTAATCAAGGTAAGTTTGGTTGATTGATTTAGAAAAATGTATAAAAATGAAAGCGTATATTATTATGCTTAAAGTAATAGTGCTAGACGAACGAGTTTAGATGAATATTATTCAAAAAATTTCCCGGAGGGCTTTCGCAGGTAAAAAGTAGGTTCATGGCCTTAAAAAACTTTTCCTTATTACATTATACGTGTATGTGTGTGCGTGTGCGCATACTCTTGACTTTTGTTTATTACAAAATCCAAGTTTAAAGTTGAACAACGCAATATTTATTTTTGTCGTACAACAATACGGCACACTGTCGTGTATGTCGTATATGTAAACTTTATATTTTTTAAATTTTGTGAAGCTTGATTTGTCTGAACGGTACTGCCGTTTCACACCTGTTGGTGTAAAGACTTTAAAGAAAAAATTTGTTTTGTAGTACACCTGCTCGACTACTTTTTAAACCGCAACGGTCAAATCAATCTAATTGTAAATTACCAAGTCATTTTTCTCTTGTTTTTTGCTTTGTACTAGAATGCTTATAAATTTTAAGAGAAAACAAGAATTGGAAACTATGTTCTGTGTCAAATTGATTACTTGTTAAATCCAAGTAACTAGAAGAGAACGTCCAGGCTTGTGTCCAAAAGCACTTAAGTACCATTAGATCTTACCTACAATCTTTACGAAAAGTTCTTTATACATTTCTTTTAAGTTAATCTGAAATTTCTCAAAAAAAGTTCAAAATACGATAGCAATGTTTTAGTTTTCAAATGTTACCTCGTTTTTAAAAAAAAAAAAACTAGAGCAGTTCACGTAATGCTTGTAAATGATACACAGTGAAACACTATGTTAGGTCAGGCCAAAGCTTGTGCCTAAAAGTCTTTCCGTGAGAATTGACCCCATTCACTTCCATTTTACAAAAAAAAATGCGTTGTCCCAAATTGTAAAAGTATTCTCTATTGAAATGCCCTTGACTCAAAGGAACAAAAAAGGAGTTTTGTCAAAACTTGTCAATTTGACAAGATTTTGTCTTCATTTTCTTCACGTATGTTATAGGTTGCATGCTTCTCGCTTACAATATTTAAGCTATAGAAATTTGTCAAAATTGAAAAAAAAAGTATTGATAAATTGTCGATTTGAAAGATAATGGCCAATGTGCCAAGAAATGTGACCATAAAAACCTGAATTCACAGTTGCACAAACGTTTAAAAGCTGAGATTGAATTGAAGCCTTTTGGTTTCTCATAGTATATGATTAAAAGTTTGTGAAGTTGAATTTGCATAAGGCGATGACCCCGTAACGAGGGGCCATTTAAATTTGAAGACAACGGAAGGCCCATTATTGTCTCACTTTTTTTGTCATCGTTAGTCATGTCCTCATATCTTCAATCTTTTGCTTCCGCTTCGCAATGATGCTTCAGAAAACTTCCGTAACCTCGAACTTTAACCTCATCTTCGTGTACATTTTTTTTTCAAGGTTAACTAATGACACAAAAAAATAGTTTGAAATTCTTTAAAAGTTGGGTTAAAACCTTCCACTTTTGAACAATTTGAGATACAAAACACCCGAAAGGGCAAGCCTCAATATGTTACTGAAGTTTGTCAATAACCGAACGTTTGTCACCGATTCCGGATGTTTTTCTTTTCTACAAACCAAAACTTGTTAATCAAATTTTGTAGGTCGAAAAAAATTACATATAGGCTAAAAAAAAATTTCTTTTCGGTTTGATATACTGCAAAAGTATTATGGAAGTTAAAGTCATAAACTTTGAAATTGGTCCATTACGAATGATCAATTAGAAGAGGCAATAAGTGCATAGAAACTTGTTTCTTGTTAGAAACCTCCTCTATGTTTGAGGGCAGTGGCAGAGCGAGGATGACTGCACTGGTCCTCGGAAGAAAAAAGAAACGTTACTTGACTCATATAAAAAGATGATGGTCAGGACCAGAAAGTCATACATGGGCTCTGTCAAAAAAAAACGAGAAAGGTCAACAGTCTCTCGTGACCTCATTGCGTTTTAGCTCCTTAAGGTGAAGAGGGATCCATTCATTCAGCCCTCAAATTCACAACTTCCCTCCTCGATTCACCCACTGTTACTATAAATTCTTCCTTGTCCAACCACTTTGAAAAGATCACCGTAAGTCCTTGCTCAAGTGCGCATGACTCTAAAATCTTTCTTTTTTTTCAAATGGAAGACTATAGGGGATGAGGGCAGAGGGTTTGTTCCTTGTTCTGGGAATAAATTAAAGGTCAATGTTTATAAAAGAGTATTTCAGCATTTTTAACCGTTTACGTGACAATGATTAAATGCATAAGAGGTCTTTTTCTCTTACCAATCCTTTAATTCTTGAACAATTTATGTAGCGTTGGTAAGATGCATTAAGTTATATGAAAAGTAGGATCGTCTTTCAATTTTAAAGTTCAACAATGCAGGAAGCAAAAAGTTACAATGGCATTGTTGGTTTCTTGTAGTTTGGAGGAGGCGATGAGGCATGGAATTTTGATTTGCTACTACTTCCTCGGGCGGTAATTTTAAATTCTTAAAAGGATTTTTCTGTTTAAGATGAGACTGTGTATTATATTTATGTCAGCCAGTTTTATTCAAGGTTAAAAGTTTTAGCCGAAAAAAGATTTGGTTAGCAATTCCCGGGGAAATGCTGCGATTTGTGCTACACGCTTCGATCGAAATGTAGTAAATGATATGATGATACTAAAACTGTGAGGACACAAGGCTTGCTTTTATTTTCAGCATAAGCAAAATTATAAAATAATAAAGTTAACTAAAACGGTTTTTAATTGTTTAATAGTTAAAAAAAAATCTTTTTATTTTATTTCTAGATGATGTCCGGGTGGCGGACAGGATCCGTGGTTCTTATAGCTCTCTTCAATATACACCTCCTACCAACCAGTACTACCTCGGAGGTTAGTGATATTTTATTACAAAAGTTTTTCACAGGAAAAGTTTACAAAAATCGTTTTGAAAAAAAAGTGCGTGTAACACGTTAAGCAATTTGTAAACGAGCATTATAGCCCGCTTAAAAAAAAATCTAAAAAAAAATAACACTTTTTTTCTCTTTTTTTTTTGAATTTCAGGAATCCACTTTATTTCAATGTCCCAATGGTAAGTGCAATTTTGTTTGACCTAAATTTTAAATAGGATTTAAACAAACGTAAAATGTTGGGGAAACTTGCGTAAAC
>JABASK010000247.1:0-18944 GCA_019776465.1 Rambutanura hunanensis | reverse complement strand
ATTCACTTTCAACTTCACCAACTTCGACCCGAATTCCACGTACTTTTACTTGCAAATCGTTTCTTCCAAGAATTTGGATCCCACCATTAACCGTTTCGACTCCCAAGTCACCCGTTCGGTACAGCCGAGTCGAAAGTTTGGGTTCGAACGAATTCGGAAGGAATTTTAAGTTTGTCAAAGTTTCATTTTTTAAATACCCGCTTGCCAATCCAGCCCCGGTGAGACAGATTTCTCCGATTGCACCTTGGGGTACGGGTTTCAAATTACTACTGAGCAAGAACACTTTTTTGTTCATGACTGCGCGCGTGAATTCAAATGACTGCGTAGTCGTTACGTCAGCTGTCAAAGTACAGAGCGTCCCTTCGCTGTTTCCATAAATGTTGTAAATTTTAATGTCGGGATTGTTTTTTAAAAATGTCGCCCGGTGACCCTGTGTCAACGGCTCTCCTCCTACGGCGACTCGTTTTAGACCCGTAAGTTGACTAAGGTTAAATTGTGTCGCCAAACTGGGCGTTCCGTCTATATGCGTGACCCCACATTGTACCATATAGTCCAGAAGGCTTTTAGGTTCCATTAGCAACTTAAAAGGGACCATGACCAAGGTCAACCCGGTAGAAATGGCTAGGGTCACGGGCTCCAAGAACGCATTGAATGCATAATTGAGGAGTTGAACGACAACTTCTTCAGAAGTGAGATCCGGGTAACGATCACGGTAGTCACGACATTGGTTTTACAAGGGAATAGTGACGAATCATGACGCCTTTGGGGTGACCAGTAGTGCCAGAAGTATAGACAACAAGGGCAAGGTCATTAACCTCTGCGTTAATCATCTGTCGGTCATTCACCTTCATATTTTGCAAATCAGCGGAGATGTCAATTTGTGGGCAAGTCAACGGTGGCAGCTTCGACTTCGATTGTGCATCGGTCAAAACCATGAAGGGTTGACAATCTTTAAGGACGAGTTCGATTCTGCCCGACGGGTAGTTCGGATCGATTGGAACATAAGCTGCACCGATCTTCCAAACGGCAAAGATAGCAAAGATAATCAATTCGGTCCGATCTAGGCAGAGGGCGATAATTTTGGGCGAGGCTTCAACTCCAGTCCGGGTCGCCTGAATTACCCGGGCAATTTGTTCAGCTCGACGATTTATTTCAGCATAGGTAAATTTCTTATCACCAACTATCAATCCGATCTTGTTCGGTAAGCAGTCCACCACAGATTGAAAAAGTGTCGCCATCGTTTCGACTGAGGTCACCGAGCCCGAAACGGAGCCAAAGCCTGGCATCCTGCCGGATTCAGGTGAAACGAACACAAGTTGCGCCAGCGTAATGCGAGGGTTGGATAAAATTTGTTCAACGAGCCATTCACCAGTGATCGCGAGCTGACCTAGGGTCAATCTCTCCCGACTTGTATAGTCTTGACCTTTCGGCTGATGGTACGAAAGGTTATATGTCAAATACTCTTCGTCTTCTATCACTATTACGTTCAAGGCTCCTCCTTCAAGTGGCCTTGATATGAATTGTCCTTTTTGAAACTTATAGCGTACGTCAAAAAAGTTACGTTCTTCTTCCAAGTCACAGCAAAGGGCTACAAATTCGGTCGCGGCAGATTTGAATTCCAAGAAAATTGGTCTCTCTGGATTTAACGCATTATGACGCAAAACGTGCGGCCTGGACGGGTTACCAAGCCCAAGTAGCGTAGTGTCACAGTAGGTATAAATGCGAATGAGTTGATGGGTCACGAACAGACACAGGTCATTTAAGGTTATACCAATTTCAATCAAATTTGAAAACTTTGCTTTCATAAATTTTCACTGTAGCCACTTCTGCCTGACTTTTCAAATTTTTTCGCAAGTCTTGACGATCGTCTAAAGTTGAAATGAACTCCTGCGCACATTTTTTTGAGCAAACTGACATTTTTTTTTAGAAAAATGAAAATTTTAAATTTTGAAAAATCAAAATTGTGTAACGTGTTTGACAGAATCGGAAAATAAAATGAGAATTCTGGAAGGATGAGTAGTTGGCAAAAAAAAACACATTAAGCTATAAATCATCATTAATACTTAATTCTAGTCGAAAACCAATTAAGCCTAAAATTCTAATGACAGCAATTAGTGTAAATAATTTTGAACACAAGAAATTCAGGTTGTGCTGGAAGGTATACTGTTCTAATTTTGGTAAAACGAATGAAAAATAACATTTTACCTCTGGGGATTCAGTTTCATTCATTTTAAGGCTAAAACAACCAGCACTTGCGTTAGTGTTAAACCCCATAACTATCAACTACGTTTAGTTAATTGACTTTTAATAACGTCGTTAGTTGATTGAAGAAAACAAGGTAGTTGAGCCTTGGTGATAATTAGTAGTCATTTTTCTGAATTTTCTGTCATCTATTGTCACACTTAGCTCAAAACGACCAGCTTTGAATAACTTGTCAGAGGATTTAAATTTGGTTGCTATCAATTTCTCAATTTCTTCGAAAATGAAAGGTAAAAAAGGATTTTTTTTTTCAAAAAAAAACTTAAAAAAAAAAAAAAAAACCCCAAAGTTTGTGAGTTTTTTTACAAAAAATTTTCATTACATTTTTTGTCCAATTGAAAAAGATACTCTATTTTTTACAGTGGGACGTAACGAGTCTTGGGTTACGCTCGTCGAGGACGACCGAATGGGACTGGAAGCGTTAGTTTTGGCAGCATCTCTCAAGCGTCAACTGACTTTACGCAAATTAACAGCCTTAATTGATGACATCAAAGTGTCGCCACAAATACAGTATGATTTTCTTTTAGATTATTGTCACCTTGAACGTAAAAAACTTTCTAAACCAACTATACCTGATAACATTGTCTTCTTTGTTAGAATGACACCCTAGATAGAAATTAGTAGATTTTAGATATTTTTTTTTGCTAGATTTAAAAGTTTGAGCTAAAAAGTTCCTAAATTTCAGCAACTCACACGACGCGAGAATGCTCATTTTAACTAATCTTCAATTTTTTTTAATTTAATTTTTGTATCATTTTTTTTATTAATTTATCAGGCGTCTTTTACGTGACAATTTTGATTTCGTTGAAACATTGCAAAACGTTAGTGTCGTTTATGGTGCAAAAAATTTTGCGAGTGGAAAAGACACATCAAAAAATTTACTTTGGAGTCTTTTACTTTGGAAGAAATGTGTTTTTGTGGCTTCGGACTGTATCGTAAGTTTCGAAAGCTATGCAATCAAAAGGATGCTGAATGGTACTTAAAAAATGTCGTTGCTTTCTATAGGCATTAAGTTCAGTCGAATCGTTGTTCGAAGCTGAAGAGTTGACAGCTCCAAGAATTGACGTTAAGGGTCAACAGAGTATGAACCTTGACCTCTTTGTTTACAAGCCTGGTAGAGAGACGTTGCAGTCACTGCTGGCTGCCTCTGCTAGAACAAAATCTGGTAAGTAATGAATTCGTATCGACTAACTTTTACTAAAGTTTTGAAGTTTTTTTTAGAGAAATTTTGCAATTATTTTGAAAATCATAGGAAATCACGGCATTTTGAAACATTTTTGGAAATCTTGGTCAAGCACGCCGTCGAAGAAGGTGAAAGATGGATTGGTTATGAACGTACTTCCAGCTCACCTTCATTTACAGTAAAAAGAATATCAAATTTTTTTAAAAAAAATTATCTTTTAAAAAATTTTAATTTTAATTTTAACTATTTTGTTTTATAAATTACTAATTTTGTGAAGAATTAAAAATTTATATTACTTTTTTCAAAAATTTCAGTTGTCCAAGGCCAAAAATAGTTCGATTTGAAACTTCTCCTTGGATTTCAAACGTACAAGGAATGAGTTGGAAAGTAAGTTTTATTAAGTTTCAAATAACTTAAGTTATTCTTAATCTAATCTATAAAAGAAAATTAAAGAAAATTCATAAAATAACAACACACTTTGTTTCATTTTACTTCTTGAGCAGAAATACAATTCAATTTGGCTTCAAATTTTTGCTCAAGATATTTTGCCACAAATTCAAAAATTTAAAGAGGTAATCAAAAATTTTTTATAAACTTTTTTAAAACAAAAGTACAACATTTATTCGGAAAATTTTGTACAAAACTAACTTGCAAAGAAGCTTTAACTTTTAAATAAAATTTCAGCTCGAACAATTTTTGCAAACAATTTTAACCGACTTCTACTTTCCACTAAATTTTCAAAATTCTCCAATTTCACCGTTAACAACGACAAATGCGGAAGAGTTGACCGACGCCATTGCGGTCATCGGTATGAGCTGTCGCTTCCCGGGTAGCCAATTCTGTTGAAGAATACTGGGATTTACTAACACAAGGAAGTTGTGCCGTGGGAAAGTTTCCCGAAAATCGAAGAACCAATGATATTCCCGGGATTCGAAATGTCGTCGGTGGATTCTTGTCTTGCGCTGTTGATGAATTTGATGCCAAATTTTTTGGTATTAGTCCCCGCGAAGCGCCACTAATTGACCCACAACAGCGTCTTTTACTTGAAGTGATCTGGGAATCATTGGAAGATGCAGGTAAAAATTTTAAATTTGTATTTGTTAAAAGAATTTTGAAAATTTAACTTGAAAAAAAAAAAATTTTGGGTTCAAATTTCAACTTTTTGTGCTTAAGGTATCGACGGTTCGTTGCTCAAAGACACACCAACTGGAGTTTTTTATTGGAATTTTGACACAAGATTATGATCGAATCTTACCGAAAAATATGTACATCGGAAACGAGTACCATCATCGATTTCTTGGAAATGCAATAAGTGCAACTGCCGGTAGGATTTCGTATTTTATGGGTTTTACCGGTCCGAACCTTGCACTAGAATCGGGTAGTTCATCGTCACTTGCCGCGATACACCTTGGATGTCAAAGTCTGCGCAGTGGTGAATCAAATCTGGTTATTACTGGCGGTGTCAATCTCGTTCTACTTCCAAGAGACTGCCATGATACCATTGTGTCACCCGATGTCACCCACGTTCCCTCGGCTGAAGGAGTCGGAACCATCGTTTTGAAACGGTATGTCGATGCAGTTCGCGATGGTGACCACATTCGAGCTCTAATACGCGGTTCTGCCTTGGGTAATGATGGCTGGATCGGTAGGTCATGGTACACCGGTCGCCTCGAAACTGGTACACGTCTGCGCCGAAGCGTTGAACAACGCCGGAGTTTTGCCTTGTCAAGTCGGTTACGTCGAGGGGCATGGAAGTGGTGCACTGATTGTTGACACGAATGAAGTCAAAGCCTTGAGTCACGTCTATTCGGTAGACCGAACCGAACCCCTCTGGATCGGTTCTGTAAAGTCAAATATCGGGCATGCCGAATCAGCCGGTGGAATTGCATCAATTATCAAACTCATTTTGGCCTTGGAGAACGAAACGATTCCAGAAAATTTATTTTTTGAAAATTCAAACCCGAAATTACCTGTGGGTCAAGTCGCGCCCTCTGCTCCGACTTCACTCATACCTTGGACCGGATCGCGACGATTTGGTGCCGCCAATTCGCTAAGTCTCACCGGTACGATTGTTCATACTATTTTGGAATCAGCGCCAGCGGAGCAACGTCGCGACGCAGTTGCGCATCTAAATGCAGAATCTCAGCCAGAACTCATTTTAATTTCGGCTAAAACTCCAGAAGCACTCGAAGCGCAATACAAAAATTACCTCGAATTATTCAAATCTGACAAAAATTTAAGTCTTAGTCAAATCGCTTTTGCGACGAACCTCAATCGAACACATTTTTCACACCGAGTCGCAGTCACTGCGCGAGATACTGGCCGATTTAATAGAAAAGCTTGAACAAAAAGACTGTATCGGCGGGAAAATTGCTTCAAATACAAAATCTCCGCCAGTCGCGTTTCTTTTCACGGGTCAAACTTCCGAGTACTTGGGAATGGCGGAAGGGCTATATACCGTTTTCGAACCGTTTCGTTCTACAATCGAATATTGCTCCGAAATATTTTCGACTTTGAGTGGACACTCCCTTACTAAAATTTTATTCGAAGATGAAGTTTTGCTTAAGGAATTTGCACAACCGGCTATTTTTTGCGTGCAAATTGCTCTTGTCAAATTATGGCGACATTTCGGAATACGCCCGACAGCCGTACTGGGTCATAGTGTTGGTGAATACTGCGCCGCCGTAGCGGCAGACGTGATGTCTATTGAAGATGGGCTCAAACTGGTGATTGCTCGAAGTCAACTCGTGCGACGAATGCGACCCGGTGCGATGGTCGCCTTAAAAGGCGACTTGATGTTAACTCAAGAGCTGTTAACCTTGGAAGGTTTGACGTCACTCGAAATTGCTGCTATCAACTCGCCCACACAAGTCATTCTGGCCGGATCAATTGAAACGGTTGAGACTTTCGAAGCAGTCGCATGTTCTCGCGACCTCAAAACACACCGACTTCCTTCTAAGCATGCGTTTCATTCACGTGACGTCGATTCAATTTTAGCTGAATTTGGTGCTGTTGCGCAAGGGATTAGTTATAAGGCTCCAAGTTGCACCTACATTTCCTCTACACTGGGACGACCCTTATCGGCTGACGACTTTTGTTCAGAGTATTGGCAGTGTCACTTACGTGATACGATACAATTTTCTCACGCCGTGACGCTATCTTACGACAATTAGTTCAACTCTAATAGAAATCGGACCACAACCGGTACTACTCGGGTTGGCCGTAGCAAATAAAGACTCTACGACTCCTGAATTGGTCTGCTGTCCATCACTGCGTCGGGTTGAAGCTGATTGGTTCACTTTTTACTCTGCTTTAGCCAAACTTCACGTTTCTGGAGTCGGGATTGATTGGTCGGCTCACTTTGAGACTGGCACTCACCAACAGATGAAGTTACCACTGTACCCTTTTCAACGTCAAAAATATTGGTTCATCCTGAAAGACTACACTGACGAAGAAGATGAAAAAGAACGGGATGGAATTTACATAAAGGCTCAACGAATACATCCAATTTTAGGCTACCGAATTCTTACACCCCAAAAACTGATTTTTGCACAATCAAAATTACTGCAGGAATTGCCATATTTGAAAGACTGTACAATTGCGCACGTACCCTTCCTAACACCTGGCGGGGTCATTGAACTCTTGTTGGCAGCAGCCAATCAAACTCGAGAGAAAACCAATTTCCTACCACAATTTAAATTGACCAATATTAAATTTGTGGATTACTTACGATTGAACAAAGAGAAGAGCATTCAAACTGTGGTAGAAAATGGCATCGCAAACTTGTATGTTGAAGAAGCTGGAGACGCGAGCAAGTGGAACCTGTTAGCCACGGCGCAAGTGAAAGCAGATGATTCTGATTGGTCGAAGGAACAGGAGAAGCGTCCTGATTGGTTGAAGAGAACAGAAGTTTCTCATTGGGTGGAAATGCCAATTGATCACTTGTACGCGTCAAGTACTCAAGTTGAAGTACATTTTGGACAGAACTACCGTCGTATTAGCAAAGTTTGGAGAGTGACTGACGACATTGTCGCCTACTGAGTTGAGCACAATGGTACAAGATCCAGAAAAAGTAGGTCAGAGTTGTTCATCTTATGTGGCGTTCCCAACAATTCTGGACGCCATGATACAAAGTGCCCGGGTGACAAAGTTCGACACAATTTGTCTTCTTAAGAAAATCAACTCGTTTACTTGGTTTGTACGAGATGTCAGTTCGAATCAGCTGATGGTCTACTGTCATCAAGACGACATTTATCTAGTGACACGTTCTGGACAACTAATGGCAACCTTGACAGGACTGGAGTTCATGACTGGGGATGAAGGACTAGATAAACTTTTCATCGAGGAAGAAGCACCATTTGACCCCAGTTGACCTTGGACCAACCCAACCCCTAGATATTTCTCACATCAACTTGCCTTTGGATACGGATGACAAAAGATTGCAAATTTTAGCTGAAATTATAGCACGGCCTGGATTAGTCGACGAGGAAGTTGTTGAAAGAAAGATGGACGTGACAGGGAAACTTGATTTTAAAACTGATGATGACAAGGTCATCGACCTTCAAAGTTTACCTGCTAAGTTGGAAATGCTTCTGCGACAAACACTTCGTCTTCCACCTTCTGAAATATTGGAATTGGATCAAAATTTTACAGAAATCGGAATCGATTCTTTGATGGGATTGGAAATCGGAGCGAAGCTTCAAACTTTAATTCCTGACCGACCGATTTCAGCAACTATTGTTCAAGAATATCCGACACTGCGAAGCTTATTGGCGGAATTGGGTCAAGAGTAACCAAAAAACTTTTTGTAAAAAAAACAAAAATTCACAATTGAATTTTTTAAAATAAAACAAAAATTGAACAGTAAATTATATGAAATTCTGTTTTTAAAGTTAACAAACGCGATGTTAAAATTGGATTATACCGGTTTCTTACAAGGATGAAAATGAAGACCTTGCAAATTTTTTCTCCGTTACCTGTCAACAAAAAAATAAAACATACATCATTTTTCGCAATTGCGGCTTAGGTTTTGAGTGAGGTCAAAGAGGTTCTAGATTTTTTTTATAGCACTTGGATACATAAACAAGTGTCCATGTAATCATTCGCTAGGGATTTACCAAGCAAGTTTCATAAACTGCCTGCGTGTACAAAATTTGTAAAGTGAAACGTATTTATGTTAAACTTGTCTTTGAGCTTTGCCGAGGTCAAAAGCTAGACTCTACAAAAAAAATATTTTAGATTCTATGAGTACAAAGTCCCGGGGACTAAACCAGTCGGCTTCTGGGCGGGGATTTAGGTCCCACCCACGCTTGCTTAAGCACAGGAATCAACCGAATTTTAAGTTTAGAAAAAATAAGATTGAACAAAATATTGAAATTCAGCGCAACGTTTTTAATTCAAATTTTCCCGGGGGATTAACTTTATATTTCCCCGTCATCCCCACTACGAAAGAAGGGTCTTGTATTCTCTGGTTTGATGTGTCATTGTACTTGGAACTGGACAAGGCTGTTTTGTAGTTGAGAGGATTTACAAGTAAATTCGTTGTACCCTTTTGCCCTTTGGCATAAGAAGATTAAAAGTAAGTAATTTTTCGGGTCATCTTTATGGGTCATCTCTTAACCTTTGATACGACGCAACACTAGACAAAAGAAGTTGACAAACAGGACAGTGCCTCAAAGAAATCAAGAAGGAAGAAACTACTTTCTTAAAACTTTCACAAATTTTGACATTAGTTAAATAATTAATTAAAAGTCGTGATTGTAAAATTAGAAATTAGTGAAAAATTAACAATTGAAAAGTGCACGCGTCACTGACAACGACAAGATGGACGTGTCACTTTCATTGGTCGAGTCACTTCCGCTGCTCTCATCACCAAATTCGGATTGACCAGCATTCTTCACCAGGAAAACACTTCGGTGGAATTTTACTTGCGCTTCTGTCAACTTTTGTCTATTCTCTGGGCACTTTAATTTTAAAAACTTTTAGTAGCTATCATCCTTTTACCGTAAGTTTATGGCGGTTTCAAGGAATGATCCTTCCGTCAATTCCAGTTTTGCTTTTTTACTGTTCCTTAACCTCAACCAAACAGAACGGATACGCCAAAACGTTCGGAGTTGGTCCAGGAGTACATACAACACGTCGGAATATCAACATAATCTTACTCATTTTGGTAAGAAGTTTGTCACAACTTTTTAGTCAGTTCTGTTATTTGACCTTTTGACCTCCTAGGCTCGTTCAATCATAGGGTGTAGTAGTACTGTTCTCCAAATTTATGCTGTGGATCGTCTCAGTTTGGCTGATGCCTCAGTTATCGTGTTCAGTTCGCCAGTATTCGTGACTTTGTTCGCGCACGTTTTTTTAGGTGAAAAAGCGGGATGGAGTTCAATTTTAATAGCCATTTTAACCTTTCTGGGCGTGGTCGTTATAGCAAGACCACCAATCCTAACAGGTCAAGCAGCGATGGATGCTGACAAGTTGGTAATGCCTTTTACTAATAAATTTTACTTTATTTTACTTTACTTTATAAGCCTAGTTAATATGTAACAAATTTATTCGCGCACTTAGTCTATATGCGCGTAAAACCGCGTACACACCACTCATAAATTTTCAATTTAGGCGGGAATTCTATTCGCTGTGGGTTCAATGCTCTTAGCAGTTGTGGTCATACTCATCCTACGCTTTCTGCGTGACGTACATTATTCTGTCGTAACAATTTCCTACGGTGTCTTGGGTTCCATCGAGTGTCTCATCTTGGCAATTGCTCACAATGTACTTGACCTTCCGCATGGGTCACACGAGTGGACGCTAGTTTCGGGACTTATTTTATTTACGTTCTTGGGACAAACACTACTTATTTTAGCCCTCAAAATTGAAAATGCTGGGCCGGTAAGTAAATTTTGAAGCAAAAGCAAACATTTCAGATGGCAACTTAATTGTTGGCCACGCGGAGGTGAAATTATGCAGCGCGGCATGAAAATTTGTTGTGTTTCGTAGGTATCACTCCTTCAATCTACCGACGTAATATTTAGTTTTATTCTTCAGTACTTATTTCTTGGAATTTCTCCCGACACATATAGGTATGAAAAAGTTTAATTTTTTTAAAACTGTTTGTTTTCTTTAGTGTTGTTTTTTCTTCTTGATTTTCTAGCCTCATCGGTGCGTCCATTGTGATTCTTGGCGTTAGTTTAACCACTTTGCGGAAATGGATAGGAACGAGAAACGAATACACTACAATAGGAAATCGTATACGCTAAACAAAATTCACACTTTAGGTCGTAAATTATAGACTGAATAGAGCTTCTAATAGTTGAATGCTAGAACCTACTGCATAGATCTTGAGAAAAAATTTAATATTGCATCAAACGATTCTGCAATTAATTTCGTACAAAGTTGACTGAATGACTTGAATGTTGATGTTGAAAAGTAAAACATAAATAAAATTTTTCAAAAATAAAAGGTTTCCCATCTTCTCAAAATATTCAGAGATTGATTCCTTTGTTTATTTGTTGTTGTTAATAAATTCATAAAAAAAAACGCAAAATACACTAAACAGAACTTTTTTTAAAGTTAGAACTTTTCAATAACCGAGAAGCACATGGGATTTGATTAGTAGCGTTGACAATATTAAACAAATGCTCTTTTTAGTTTCAACGAAAATTCGTTCAAAATAGTGAAGTTTAATTCGGTGACTTGTGAATAGATAGATATGCCTTAAAGCGCATTTGATGCTCGTAATAAAAAGTCATTAACGCTAACGCAGCGAAAAACTTTTTAGCGTCAAATTTTGTGACATGACTTATCCAAAAAGATATGCCTCATCTATCTTACCAGCTAATTAGATGAGTAGAAAAAATTAAGGTAGAGGAGTTTGTTTAATAAACTTGAGTTTCTGTATTAATGCGTCTTTATACGCGTTATCAACTAACTTTCTCAATTTTAATGAGTGCGGCTAATAAATTAGATTAAGGTTGAGTGTTGAATGAAATTAGTAATTAGAAAAAAAAAACTCGTTTTGTTGTAGTATCAAGAACATATTTTATTTTAAAATTTGCAATCGTCCACTTTATGCGTACCTATCATCATAAACTAAAAAGTCACTTTGGTAACTATACCAAAACGAAAATTGGTCATAGACAATGCAATTATGCGTCGGAATATCAGAATGCTAATTATTTCCGCAAGACTATGAATTTTGACATATATAAGGTACTAACCTAACCTGAATACCGTTTTTTACGTCTAATATAGGTCAGGTGATTGGTTGGCTGTGGTTGTATACTTCTAACAAATTTCGCATTGGATCGTGATTGGCGATATTGCAGTCTTTAGTTCACTAGTGCTCGTAACTTTGCGGGCACACTGTTTTCCAGTTGAAAAAATTGAATGAGCTCTGCACTCATAATCATTTTGACCTGTACGGGCATGCTTACTGGACGACAAATTTTTACTGAATAGGCTACCGTAAATTTTGAATTTACTCCCCAGGAGCCTTATTCTAGGATGGGGCGTTATAGCTTGGAATTGAAAAACATTCAAAATCTAAAAGACTTTTCCAGTTTTCGCATTTTATTTTTTATTTTATTTTTTATTTTGTAATTTTCATTTGCTTTTAATTACAGATAACAAGGCTAAATCAACTGAAGCATTTTTCAGTTTTATCTTACAGTATATGATTTCGAAATTTCCCCAGACGTCAAAAGGTATAAAGTGGACTTTTTGAAACTGAGGTTATTTAGCTATTTTAGTCAAAGTCAGCACATCATTTTTATATTTACCTAAAGGAGCAAAAACTGTAATCGAAATTTGTCAAAATCTGTGACCCGCAAGGAACCCAAAATAGTATAAAATTTTTCTGAATCGACGGAAGAAAATAAATGCAACAGTAAAAAGACATAGATTGACGTGAAGCCCAAGCAATTAAGTCTTAAATGAATGCTTGGTCTGACTCAAAAATGCCCACTTTATGTTATTATTTTTACTAAAATCTAGATCTCGCAGATAAACACGAATATCAAACTAAAGTCTAGCATTATAAAAAATACTAAACTTATAGAAACTATAGTAAATATACAATCGGAAACTGTTCCTTCATCGACAATGGGCATCTCGGCGTGCCGTTAGCCTTTCTCGCCCGTAGAGGATTGCAGTGGTGCCTGAAGTCGGCGTTGACTGTACTCTATCCAATGCGTGCTCCGGCTTTTTTTTCCACACAAGAAACCCAGCCCCAATACAGTTGGCCACTTTGCAGCCTGATTTTGTGCGTTTACTAAATGTAAAAATATACTTCGTAACCACGTATGGTTGTAAAAATTTCGTTGTGTTCTAAAATAAAGTAATTGCAAATTAAGAAATAATCTCTAGATACGTGAACATATCTCAATGCCAATTTTATAACTTACCATATTTTCAATATACTTAAACAGGTCATTAATTGCCGCTTCCATTGGCCCACTATCGCTACCTTCCATTCCTTTTTCGACATGCCACAACAATCCATCTATTCCATTTTCTAATTCCCTGACCTTGTTATACTCTACCAATTCAAGTGTAGCTTTCTGACTCTTTTCATCCGCGGTAATGACAAAGTAATAGCTTTCGCTTATGGGGCATTCAAAGATATGACTTGAATTAGGAGCGGTTTTTCGGTCAATTATGTACTGGTTCAGGTGCGCTTGAAACTAGTTTTAATAAGTATATGTAAATGCTATGATGCGACTTAAAGAAAAGATCTATTAAATCAATAATTTAAGACGTACGCTCTGGACTAGAGACTCTTCTTCTCCTCCGCCCCCGTAGGTAAATGTAATTAAGGCAACTGCCATAAATACAATAACTGGTGAGCGATTCATTAAAATGGCGATGAGTTTTGGAGTCTTACTGATTTAAAGTCAGGAATGTTGAAAAATAAAGTGACTCAATAAATTAACAAGGGAAGCCTTTAAATACAATCTGGAGCAAAATGGGACGTGGAAGCCTAAGCCTAGTCTAGTCAAGACTTCATGCTGATTCAAACCTTACTGTTTGCTAAGGCAAGTTTCAAATTCAAACTGCAAAGACAAGTGACGACTTAAAATTATAGATATCAAGGGTTAGTATAGCCTTAATCAGCTGATCGACAACTTACGGTTTAAGTTAGTGAGAACCTAACAAAAAAATTCATATCACTTAAATAATTAAAGGATTGGCCTGGACAAAGTTATTTTAAATCGTCAAGACTCAACTCATAGAATTGTCAAGCCCCGTTTATCGGGACCGGGAGACGTTTCTAAAGGAAATTACGGGTATAGAAAAGGATAGTATGAGTGCTAGTGAAAGAAACCTTCTAGCGATTGGTTGCTAGGTAGTCTGAGTTGGTTGCTAGGTAGTATAAGATGACAAACCCTAATGCTAAGAGATGGAAAGAACAAAAAGAAATCAATCACATATTCGACATTCTCGAAGCCAACCAGTTTGCTTCCAACCGGAAACGGACGTCAAAATACATATTCGTAGAAGAACCATAAGCCCAAAACACCAGGCATTTTTATTTATTATACCAAAATTGCATAATTATTGCAAAATGTGATTTTTGCATGCAGATATGGATAACGATGGACCGAAGACTTTTTGCCTGTATATAAAAGTACCCACTGCAAGGTGCACTGTACAATAGTACTGCACAATTTGTACAATAGCACTGTACCCTTTGAAGTAAAAAACAGAGTTAGGAGTATGACTTGGCTGCCCGCCGTAGACCTCTGGGTTTAGAAAAGACTACAATAATTGTAGTCTCCGAAATCGATCTTTTCCTTATTAATAATTAATAAGGAACAATTAATAAGGAAAAGATCGATTTCGTAGCCCTTATAGAAAAGTGATGCTGACCATGAGAGCGATAAGAACACTAATCCAATCAATTTTTTAGCATACTTTGATAATTAAAAGGGATTTAAGAAAAAAGTGGCCATAGCTTTATACATTAGCAAACTACTGAGGACGTAGCGAAAAATTTTCATTGCAATTTTTAGTTTTAAATTTTTTTGCAGACGTACACAGAAGCAAAAAAATATCTGACATTGTTTTACGTCTGCATCTAGTTAAATGAGTGAATTTTTTGCAAGAAGGGAAATTAACGTAGGCAAGCTTGTTAGATTGTCTACCTTTATTTCAATGTGAATAATAAAAGGCATTATTTAGAGTTTCTAGTTGTCAGGTCATAGCTTTTACTTAAGCCAACAAAGTTTTTAAAAACGAACAAACAAATGAACAAATCAATTTTTATTAGGGCATGTCCGGACTTGCAATACGTTATCAAGACTCACTGCGTAAGGCTCTACGCCACCACGAATGTAGCTAGTGGACGAAAGACCGCGAACCCGTGTTATCTGCCTGCAAAAGCAAAGCATGTGTTATAAACTAGTTGCAAATGATAAGGTAGGAGTGTTACCTAGAATATGGAATGTATATTGCGGAGTTGGTATTCAGAGTTAGTTAGAGTTATGAAATTTATATTAGGTAGTCGATAGTTTATAAGTAACTAGAGAGCTCCGCTGGCGCTACTACTCCTTTCTTCGAGACTGAGGAAATCAAGTGATTTGAAGGCAGTAGCAAAACAGTTAGAAAACAGTAGCATCCTCTTGCCCTAAAAGCAATCAAAAACCACAGCAAACTGCGATCACCGTTTGTTACTTGAATTAACACAAAAACGTTTATGCCAGGTTTCAACTTGCTGTATTTCTACAGGGACAGACGCGAATAAGTATACAGCAAGGTCTGTAAACAAAAAAAAAACGTAGCACTCATAAGGTCGTCTCACGAGACGACAATCAATACTAAATTACCGGGAAATTTTAGGGGTTCCTGGTTACCAGTTTTCTTCACTTTTAAAAGAGTAAGGCGTTACCAGAAGAATTAAAACTGGCAAAATTTTTTATATCTTATGCGAAAAAAAAAGATTCCGAAAGACTCCGCCACAAGAATTCATTTACTTCTGTCGGAGCATTTTGAACTAAAATTTCCAAAGCAGATTGGCAAGTAAAGCTGTCACCAACCGCTAGTTTTGCAAATTCTGCTTGTGATTCTTCGGTATTAGTTTTCCAGTTACTAGTTTGTTTTAATTAAACTTCTGCTTTTCAGTTCCTCGTTTAGGCTTCAAATTCAAATTCGGCAATAATATTTAATCAAATCGAATAGTACGAATGACAATTCTGCGGAAAGTGATTAGGCAATGTACGGAAATAAGTTTAAGAAAGAATTCGATCACTCGCATACCAATGAGCTTTATAGATTAGGTCGTAAACCAATAGATCTGTGACTTTGGATTGAAAGTAGTTTGAAGGTTTTCAGGAATCTTTATGGACTTTGTTTTCGTTTGTCATGAACGTGCTATTTGTTTGTTTAAAAAAAATAAAAAATAAAAAATAAAAAACAAGTTTGTAAACAAAAAAAACGTAGCACTTATAATAAGCGCTACGTTTTTTCTGTTTACGGATCTTGGTATACAGCTTAAAAATAATTTGTTGATTTTCAAAAATATGGAGGAATATTTATTCCAATTCCTAAAAATCCGTGCTGAGTAGTTTGTTACAATATCAAATACTCTGTATTTTTTGTTCAAAAAAGTTTTCCTTTTGCACCTTAAGCAGTGCCACAATCTATCATAGAATTCACTTTGAGCACAACGCAACCAACGCAATCATGCTTCTTAACTGCCTGTTGTATCGTTCGAATACATGGAATTGGAAGCCCTGGAATTCCAGCGTAGAAGTCTCGCGCCTTGCGGAGGTTTGGCCGCTTGAAAATCTTGTAATCGAAATACCCTTTCCGGCAGTTTTGATCTGTAATATGACCCCTATTTTGAGAAATACGGTACTCCGAGTATAAGTCAAATATGATATGATTTTGAGTATGATTGATCTTTTATTTTTTTTAAAACAGAATTTTGTTTGCCTCAATTTATATAGTGCTGCCAAAAAATATTCGCGAAGAAGACTATGATGGACCAGAAACTTCACTCACGTTATCAAATCTTTACTACCTCGACCATGTTTGCTCTTCGCCAAAAAGTTTTACGCGTAATTTAAATCTAAATTCGAATGGTGATATAGGAATTACGGAAAACTTCTTTTTCGAAAAATTGAAGAAGTTTAAACCGAAAGCAACTCAAACCTCGCTCCATGGCTCTTTCGAGGAGTTTTTACACTAATTTTGGCTTTTCGAAGAAATTCCAGAACCTGAAATACAATCGTTTTAAAGTTTAAGCAACCATGTTTCCAAAACTGTGAAGAATTGAATATTTCCGAAATTTTATTTTAATTAACAAATTCTATCAACTTTCAGAGTTCGCAACATTGCCGCAAAATTATTCCACTTTGCATCTGGCGCGACAATACGAGAAACTGTTCCGAACTTTTTCGTCATATTGAAACTGGTAAAAAAAGCGTTTCTCCGCTCCCATCCCCATTTTTGAAAAATTTGTAATTAGTGTTCTTTATTATACTTCAGATTTTGGAAAATGTTGTTCCTTCAATATCGTGCCGTAACTCCTGTTAACCACATTCACGAACTAAAAATTTGGAAATGATTAATAATTTTTGAAAAACTTTAATTTTTTTCATCAAAATAAAGCCATTCAGGAAATACTAGTGAAAAGTTAAAGAAAGCTGCAGCTGATTGGTTGAGTACTGGGTCATCTTTTGACATGAAAGACTTGATACCTAAAACAATTATTGAAGAAAAAGAAAAATTTGCCGGGTATCCATTTCCACGTCGAGTTCGAAGTGCTGGAAAAACTTACGGATTTAGAGTAAAATTTTTGAACAAATCGTCGCTTTTATTATAAAAAAAATCCGTTTCACAGATTTGACAGGCGAAAAAAATCATTAAAATTTTTATAAATAACAACAATTATTTTAATTATTTAAATAAAATTAAAAATTTCTAAATTTGTTGTTAAATAAAATGACTGACGTATAAACCTGTACTTTTGCCCAATGAAATAAGATTTACTTTCTTATAAAATTGCAGCTAGTGTCGGAGCTCTTACTTGGTCTTTGTTTTGGATTTATTTAGTGCTTTAAGTGCCGTTGAGCTCTTTTACTTTCCTATTCAATTTCGTAGAAAAGCTTAAGGCGCAACCTACTTCTAAGAAAGCGATGGGTTAACTTAAAAACTACTTGTTAATTTAAACTTTAGATTAATTTCAGCCACGGCAAAATCTTTTCAAGGTTAATTATTACAGATTCAATTTAATTTAACATGCTTCACGTTAAACTTTCCATCTATAACCAACGTTACTTTGGAATAAAAAACAATGCAAACAACGCTAAACAAAAGACACAATTTAGGTTCTAATTTCTAGACTAGATAGAGCGCGTGTTAATACAACAAAACCCTCCTTGGAATCTAAATTTTGTGACAAGGGTTATCCGAAATTCAAGATATGCCACAACTCTACTTCATCAACTAGTTGGTTGACTTGAAAATTATGAAGGAAGACTATACTTTATGTTGTTAATAAACTATTGTTAATGAACTTTTGTTGTTATGCGTAAATTGTGCCCTCACAATTAACTTATAACTTTTTTTGATTTTAATGAGTGCGGGTAATAATTAGGTTAAGGTTGAGTGCTGAATGAAATAAGTAGAAAATAACTCGCTTTTATTTCTTGATTAAGTTTAAGAACATGTTTCACTTCAAAATTTGCAACCTTAATTAAATGCGTTCCCATATCCTAACCTACGGAGTTGTAAAACTACACTCATTAGCTTAGCTTGAGTATTTATTGCACCTTTCACACGTTGCAACTTGCGTCGAACTGTCGTATTTCGTATTTTGTAATCAAGTTTATTTTAAACAAATTTTTCTTTATAATTTTGTATAAATTATAAATTTGTATTGTAAAAATGTACTGTAAAAGTTTTGAGAAAATCTCTAAATTCTTGTTAACAATAATTTACCCAAGCTCATCCAGGGTTGCTACCGAAAAAATGGATGCATCGTTTTCATTGGTCGAGTCACTGCCACTTCTCCGAAAAAAAAATATCGATGAGCCGGAATGGATTTCATCTAGAAGGCATTTTACCGGAATTTTGCTCGCACTTATGTCCACTTTTACGTTTTCCGTGGGAAGTTTGATTTTAAAAACGTTTAGTGCCTATCATCCTTTCACCGTGAGTTTATGGCGGTTTCAAGGAATGATCATTCCATCAATCCCAGTTTTGCTCTACTACTATTCCCTACCAACAACAAAAGCGAACGGTTATGCTAAAACATTCGGAATTGGTCCTGGAGTATATACGATGCGTCGGAATATTCGAATACTACTGCTCATTTGCGTAAGGCTGGAAATTTTGACAGATCAACTATTGTTATATAAACAATTTTTCTTGTACTTCTAATAGATCCGGTCATTAGTCGGCTGTAGTTGTATACTTCTACAAATTTTTGCATTGGATCGTCTTAGTGTAGCTGATACCGGAGTGATCGTTTTTAGTTCTCCAGTGCTCGTTACTTTGCTAGCAC
>JABASK010000246.1:0-18262 GCA_019776465.1 Rambutanura hunanensis | reverse complement strand
TTTTTTTTTTTTTGGATTTGGTAGATTTTAAGTTTCTAACGATAAGTTATGCGATTAAATTCCACGTCTTAATATCATTGCAGGTTGAAGTTTGCCATAACATTACCGAAAAATTCTAAAAAGTTAACAATAAGATAAGGAAAAAATGCTTTGCTTAAACATTGCTTTACTTTCTTTACATTGCTTAACACACCAAGCAAATTCTTTTTGCAATTGACTAATTTGTCAATACAAGAACTTCAAAAATGTTAGATTCGACATTTCGTTAAAATGGGCGACTTATTTCTCCTCATTTTAGTACATTTGACCACAAACGGGAACGGGCATTGGCCCGTCCAACTCGCTTTACAAGCAAATTTAACTTTTCAAAAAAGACGATTGACGAAAGGTGAAGGTGGTCAAAACTTTTATCTCTCCCAAGCAGAAAATTTATTGGGAAAGTGAGGGTGAGTTTATGTGTAATTCAGGCTGTGGATTGCACCGTAGAAAAAAAGGTTTGCACGGCATCACAATCTTGAAATTGTTCTGCTGCAAGGCTTTGTTCAATTTCCTGAATCTTGGCTGACATTATTGCTGAAAAAAGGAACACGAATAGAAATTAAGTTCTAGCAGTTGTTCCCTGCGAAGCGTACCCCTCCTAAATTCATTTATGGCTATAACACTGATTATTAAGTCCGTATCTTTTCCTGAAGCCCACCATAGCACGGCATTTAGTATCATTCATAACTCATCTGTGATTCATCAGTACCACGTTTTTTGCTGAACGCATGACTAATACCTAATAATATTTTATCGATAGCTAACAAGTTCCATTTTTCCTAAACAACCAAAGCTTCAAACTCCCAAGAATTTGCAATACTTCTCCATTTGCACTCTACACCTGTCTCTGAAACCGAAAAAAATCCCTTTGCTCTATTTTGGAATGAATTCATGAAAATGCTCGAGAATTGTCCCTGCCGATGTCAATCAAACTTGTCACCATTCTACAACAAATGCCAACTGGTGGGAACAAACATACCGGTTAAAGCTTAATGCAACCGAAATTACGATTTTTAATAACTATTTTTATAAGTAAAGTAAGTTAGGCAGAGAAGAAGTTGTGCTTGGTTGTGTGTAACTGGAAACGAATTAATACGAAGCGTAAAATGGGAAAGTTAATTTAAAGGAAAAGTTACCAACGCGCGCGTTGCCTTCCCTGCAATGAAATGAGGGCTTGTATTTGTCAATTATAAGCCTTAATTATTGGATCGATATTTTTAGGGAGGTGGAATTACACATTAAAGTTAAGTTCACTTCGACAATTTTAGGAATTACTACTTTTGCTTTCTATTTCACATTTCGTAGTAATTAATGGGAAATATTTCTTATTAGTTGGTGAATATTAATAGCTTTTTAGTTACAAGTAACCCCAAGTTCCAATGTAGCGTTGGGTTGTTTTTCAAACTCAGCGTTTTCGTTGTCGCGTCCAAAACATTTCATCGCTCCAGGTGCGCATTTATGCGTTTTTCCTGTAGTAGGTTTTACAAAGCAGGGCTTGACGTAAATATTGATTGGTTCCTGAGGAGGGCACTCCTCCATTTGTCGACTGGCCGGTTCTTCTGGACAGTAAGAATCCTGTGGTGGTGAAAATTGAGATTGACATGTTTGTGGATGTTTTGGACATGGTCGTCTGTTGGTTGCAACAGCAGACAAGTTCTGGAATGGAACACTTGAAGTTCGGACAAACATCTTCCAGAAAGGCTCTGTAGTTGACGCAGAATATTTTAAGTGGTGGTTGTGGTAGAATCCACTCCATGATGCACTGAAAAGGAGCAAAAATGTAATTGCGTCAATTAATTTCTTAAATAATTAATCCCCAACTAATGTTCGTCTTAGCAAAAATTTTGGCGAATGAAACAGCGAACAAGTTTCGATTCGAGGAAAGTGAATACTAGTACATTTCAAAGAAATTACCTTGACTGCAGTTGGCTTTGCAACTGAAGCTGGATTCCCTTCCCAGTCTAAAAATTTCAACAAGACACAGTACGGAACTCGATCGCAGTCATCGCCAGCTGGGAATCTAGAAAAAGGCATCACTTTACCTTAAAGTTCAAAATTTTCAACAAAATTCTTGCCTGTCAACCAGAAAATCCAGAATAGTTCGATCTAACGGAAGCTTAGCTCCTTTCAATGTTGCGCGAAGAGTTTCACGGTCAACGTTTCCAGTACGACAAGGATCGTGATGTCGAAGCGTATATTCTACGCGTTCCAAGAGAAACTTATCGAAATTGAACTTTCTCAATTCCGTTTGTACAATAGCTCTACGCAAGGGAAATAGGCCAATCAAAAAATAGTTTTGGCAATCATAAAATTCCATAAAATAAATTATAATTTTATTTTACTCACTGAAGTGTCTCGAAGTCCACACCCGGCGGTTCAGGTTTAGCAGCATAACATCGAGCCAGCGTTCGTATTTCGTGTTCACTTAGAGCACACTTGGATATTTGAAGCAAAAGAGATCGAAAATTTCGGAGATCCATGACACCTTGAAGATTTGTATCATTTTCAGCAAAACATTTCAAAACGTCTTCGGCTTGAAGTGGTCCAAAGGCCTCACGGATTTTGTTCAAACAAATGCAAATGTCTGCCGCCGGAAACTGTAAAACAAAAACAAAAAACTTTGAAATATTTTAGACAAAACGTTCAACTTTTGTTTCATTGGCGTTCATTTCCGAGGGTAAAGGTTGCGATTGCCACATTGTTTCAAAAAAACTTTTAACATTTTTCCTGTAATTCCAATTAACTTAAAATTTTAGACTTGCAACGAAATTCGGCCACTTACTTGATCCTTGTTGTGCTCCATGTAGGAATACGTGAATTCATCCGCTTCGATGAGTTGGAAATCGAAAGAATTAATTTTCAAGATATTTCCAACGAAGAACTCTTTGGGTTCGTAGAACTCCGGTTTATTTCCAATTTCAGGTTGGTAGCCTGGTTTTTTAACTTGTCCACGAAACAAGAAGTTACCCTTTGGTAAGCCTGAGAAAGGTACAATTTTAGTTCATTCTATTGGTTAGTCAGGTTAGATTACTTATTTCGAATTGACTTCTAATGGTCATTACCCGTGTTGGGGTGATGGTTTTCAAAGACATGCGTCGTATCATCAGCCATGTAGTAGCTAATCGTAATAGCGTCGATCTTGATTCACTCTTTGGAGAGGATTGTACAGCTTGGCTTCAAACCGAAGTATATCTCTGCAAAAAATTTAGGTTAAATTGAATTTTAATTTTCTTTAAGTTTAAAATTACTTTTCCTTTTCAGCAAATTTTCGGTAGTCCTTCACATGCGGTTTCATTTCCAAGCTCTTCCAGCTAACCAGTGAATCCTCCTGGCATCGTATTAAAGTATTTTTACATAAAAATAAGCTTAAAAGTAATAAATAACAAATTCAAGCTGACTTTACCTCGGTTCCCCATCCTGTGTATGGTGCTAAAAAAACCAAGTATCGTTTATTTAAAAGTAATCAAAGAAGAACAACCTTATGTGTTTAAGGTTTGTAATTTTTGTTTCAGAAAGTTACGTGTCTCTGCTCGGGGAAGCGGCTCCTCCTTTTCAGCTGCCGATAACTCCAATGATCGTAAAGTCCTCTGGAAACCGACAAAACAGCTCCGTTAAAAAATATTCATTTCAGACGTTACCTATTGACCTATTAATTCGAAAATACTTACCGCAACCGTAACGCTCTTTGTAATAAGTTTGCGTAAACTCATCGCATCTAGTAAGCGTGAATGCACGACCGAGAGCATTGATCACTGCCCCAATTGCCAAATCCTTGTCCGCGTAGTATTCTAAATTGCGAGCTCCGAGCCCTAAGTTGTCCACAGTATAATATGCTTTCCTGTTTTTTGTTCCATGCATTGATCCAAAGACGTTCAAAATTGTTTGTGGTGTCTCTACGCCTGGCAGTGAGACAAGTTTCGATGGATCCTGCGTATTTTTTGAATTCAAATGCACATAGTTATAGGAAATAAAATTTACTTGGGTTACTTTGTTGGTTTAGTGTTTCGATAGAAATCGTGTATACCTTGATAAGTTTCCCTCGGCGAAGGAAGCAAGGAAAAGAGTCGTAGCCAGTGTTTGGTTTGATAATTTCTCGAATTTCCATAGTATCGTCACTGAGGAAGTAGTGAAGGACAAACTCCCGTAAATCACCATAAAGGTTACAACGGTCATCCCAATAAGCCCAGAATCGAAGTACATGACGATCATGTAAAAGAAAAGGACCTCGGGTGTCCTTGCAATGGTGTGGCTTTCTAGCGAATTGTCTCGTTTTCGTCTAAAAAATATCAAGAAGAATTTTTTTAAATTGTACAAACTTAAATTGGGACGTTAATCACATCAATCAGTTTTTCTGTAGCTGTGTCTGGCGGCATGTCCATGTCAGTAGCAACACGAATTCCAAGACGGTTAAGAAAGTTGCGAGTGAA
Source organism: Rambutanura hunanensis (assembly GCA_019776465.1). NCBI lineage: Eukaryota > Metazoa > Arthropoda > Collembola > Poduromorpha > Neanuridae > Rambutanura > Rambutanura hunanensis. The sequence goes on along the minus strand of JABASK010000246.1, from coordinate 13,796 downwards.
AGCATCGCAGGAGCAAATGAAGAACGTTTTGCTGCGAAAACAACGACACCACACGTTAAACATGCTACACAAAGTTAACAAACCAAATCGCAGCTAGGTCAACATAAAACAGCCTGCAATAGGTGACAATTACCCGAAGAGCGTCACCTCGCAGCCAACATTAAAGTGCATGATATTAAAATATTCGCTCTTGCAAGGCGGATCCATTGGAATTCGTTGACGGTGAATAATATTCCCTTGCGGAATTCCCGAATTGTAAGTCTTGGGTTCTATAACTTGAATGGTGTTATCATCCAAGTAGTAGTAAATTTTACATTGGTGGACACGATAGTTCTCCATTGCAGACTCAGGAATTGGTTCTTGATAGTAGGCTCCGAAACGAAGCATCTAACACAATAAAGTAAATCATGATCACAATTGACTTCATTTTCACTACTAAACTAAAATTTTTAGAAGTTTCATAATTCGCTGTTCACCTTTTTGTCATATTTTATGAAAGCAGGGACCTTGGACCCACGACCGATTGGGTAGAGCGGACATTCCTCGGTCAACTTAACTGGAGCCCAAGGCGGAGGTTCCTGAATAAATTAATGGATTAGTCTCTCTCTTTCTAAAAATACGAAAAATGAAACTAAAAGTGTATCCATCATATACCAAACCACCTATTCCAGGCTTGTTACGAGGGAAGTCACGATCAGCCAACACAGGTAAGCCCTCCTTGATTCCCCAATGCTGCGATAAGTGAAAACGGTCAGCGCCCACCTATTTGACGAAAAATTATACGATTTAGTTAATACAGTTAACGAAAAGTTATAAACAGTAATTGCATTGTTGACGTTTACGTTAAAGTTGAATGTATTTCCAGGTAGTAATGGCAGGCTTTTTGCCAAACTCTGGTCAATGATATTTCCAAATGGGTTCATCTGCGCGTACATATTGATCAAAAGGTCAATGACTTCGAGACAGCAATAAAATGAATGGGAAATGAAAATGGGAAGAAGTAGAGAGCTCAAGTTCGCGACCTGTTCGCGCTCGCAATCGGAATTAGCAATGAAACTTATTAATGCAGCGGAAGAGTCGTTAGAAAAGAAAAGTTTGGTCGAACTTTTGAATTTGTAACAAACCATGAAATGGTTGGCATGACAACTTTTACTTTCCTAAGACTCTAAGAATTTTAATTTGGATCAGGATTGGATAAGGCGTCCATTAAAAATTATTAATGAAGACCGAATAATAATTAATTAACGACGTATAAATTTTTTTTTTAAATTAAAAACTATAAATTTGTCGTCGACAAAGAAAACTCTGAAGTTGACTCTGAGTTGAAAGTTGAGGAAACATTGCAGAAACAATAATAAGTCCACTCCAAATGAAACTTTGTCGAAAACCACAACCCACGTTAAATCGCAGTCACAACCACCTCCAGCTAATATCCACCTATGACCTAAAAGCGTTGAATTTGTGGAGGCAAAACAACAATCCAGAAAATCATGTACTCAAAAACGGTGAAGTTGTTTCGGAAAGAAAATCCACTCAACATTTTTTTTCAAAACATTTAACGACAAAGCAACGGACAGCCGATAAACTAATGGATAGAATTCAGACAGCAAAAAAAGCGTCGACTTGATCAGAACGTACTGACGAAAGGTTTAAACGATTTGAACCCCGATCCTCATGAAGTGCAGACAAATATGTTTTGAAAAAGCGAAACGATTGATTGGCGGAAGTGAAGCTTCAAACGGAAAGCAACCTAAAGCTAGTATTCGACTATGCCAAAAAATTTTCGTTGCAGTTGAAACTTTCGTTGCGCAACTCTTTTTGAAACTTATTTTTCGGCCTGGGATTTGAAAACAGTTTCAATATTTATTCCACTGAATAAATCTTTCTTTGCGCAATATGTAAACGAGTTTTTGTTAAAACCCATCCGTTTTGAAAAAGAAGTTTCGCGCCAAGTTTGAATCGGAACAGAATGCATTGAGAGTTTCATGAAACTTGCAGAAAATTGCAATTATTTCCATTTTTTGAAACTTGGAAAAAAATTGCAAATGCGTAGAGTTGCGCAAAAAAAAAGTGAAAATTTTCGCTTCGTATTCTACTCAAAACCACGAAGTTTCGCAGAAAAGTGCGTTTCTTCATGAAACTTTCAAGAAAATTTTGCATAGTGGAATACTAGCTTAAAGGTTAGTTACCTGTCGTAAGATTCTGCTTTGTTCTAAGATTGCATAAATTATTTGTGTAAAGTATTAGATACAAAAGTTTAACATATTATTTCTTAAATTTTCTTTGCATACAATAAAGGGCAAAAGAAGTCAAAATAGAAATTAAAAAAGTCAAAAAGGCAAAAAAAAAATTGACATTTTCATATTTTTGTTCGATACCAAGCCCTGTAATCCTGCTAAAATGTTGAAAGTTGAATCATAAGCTGCGTAGTAAAAAAAAATCTCGTTTTTATCAAGTTTTTAAATGTTATTTTGAAATTGCAACTCGTGCTAATATCAACGAGGAGCAGAAAACATTGTTCCTTTCATTGAAAATCTATTAATTATTCCGAATCTGCAGAAGTTCATAGCTCTACAAAAACCTGTTTAAATGTGCATAAATAATTTGTAGGGTTTTTCTTGTGAGTGGTCATTATCGCTTCCAGCTAACAACCCTTGGCGTCCAACATTAATGGCGTCGCAAAATTTTTGCCAACTGGTTTTTTTCCATTTTTTTAACCAGCAATACTTTGTAAAACTGGAATCTGTCTTTAAAATTGTTCTTGGTTATTCACTCGAAACTCCGGGCTTTGAGCTCTAATACGTGTTTAGTACAAGTAGAAACCTTTAAGGGTTTTTTGGCAGAATTGGAGAAGTGTATTTTTCATTGAAATTTATTGTGACTTTTATCAAAATTTGAAAAAAAAGTTAAATAATGTTTCGATTAAAACCCTAACAAGTGCGTTACTAAATTCCCAATAAAACAGTTCAGAAAAGTACTGGGATTCATAAAAGTTTGGAAGTGTATACAATTTTGTTAGCACTTTTGTTTTTAATTTTATTCATTCAGTCTTTAGAATTGGACTTAAAAATGGCCACCGATTTCTTTGCAGGATGTGTTGGAGGTAAACCTTAGTTAGCAATATTCATCGTTGAGCTTAGTGATTGAACCTTAATCTATTTTTAGGAACACGAATATAGCTTGAAAATAAAACTAAAACTAAAACTTAATTATTCATTACACCAAAAAACACAAAATAATTTTTAATTAAAGGTAATGTATATATTTATGAACGAACAATTCGTTCGAGTACAGTGAAACCTCTGGGGCACGTGCGGCTGAAGAATAAGTACTTTCTGGTGCAATGTTCTTTATATCCAAGCTATTATATCCAAATTTTCTGAATTCAGGTGCTGCTGGCGTCATCGTAGGACATCCACTGGACAGCGTCAAGGTAACTTTACGTTCGTACATTCAAAAATATTCAGATGGTTAATGTTCCGAATAAAGCAGCAAATTCCTTGCCTTTTACTTTTAGTAAAACTAAAGTTTGTAAAAACAATTCTGAACTTATACTTTTAGGTCAGACTTCAAATACAATCTGCAGATAATGTCCGATACAAGGGAACAGTACATGCTCTTGTTACTATTTGCAAGCAGGAGTCGGTAAGCTTAGGAAACCAATTATTTCATGCTTTCTATTTTGATTTTGATGAATACAAAAAAAAAATTTAGTTTCTTAAATAATTTTTTTTCCAAAGATGACTGGTCTTTACCGAGGCTTAAGTTCACCTCTTTATGGCGTGTCTTTTGTGAATGCGCTTATTTTTGGAGTCTACGGATGTCTCCAGCCTTTTGTCATTGGTAGTCCTGGAAACAATGCTACATGGGCTCACGCTTTGGCGGGAGCAATGGCCGGGGCCACTCAATCTGTCGTTTGTTCACCAATGGAATTAGTCAAAATTCGAATGCAGCTAAACGAATCTAGTGGAAAACAACCAAATAGCTTCGTTCTTCTAAAAAGTATTTACGATAACAAAGGACTGCGGACGGGAGTTTTCAAAGGATGGTCAATTACTCTACTACGAGAAATACCTGGTTTTGCTGCATATTTTGGTTCTTACGAAATTCTCACGCATGCGCTAGAAAGGCGGCGTCTCTTAACAGATGCTGGTAAAACTTTCGTTTACAAACTGCAAAAAAGTATTGATAGACCAATTTATTAATTTTTTTAACCGCGTTTTAAAAATAGATGGACAACTTCGTACTGTTGGAATGATGATGTGTGGTGGTTCAGCCGGTGTCTTTTCATGGCTGGCTTGTTTCCCACAGGACGTGATCAAAACACGGTACCAGTCGGACACAGAAGGACGATACAACGGAATTTGGGACTGTGCAAAGAAAACTTATCAAGTTGAAGGTTTTGGAGTATTTACACGCACACTACCGTCACTTTTAATCAGGGCATTCCCCATGAGCGCCATTACATTTCCGATTGTCACCTGGATCATCCGGTAAAACCACTTGCTACATTAATTGACTTTTACTATCATTTCTAAATACAACGTTTTCTATAAAAACAGACTCTCTGAACGACACAAACCGCAAACCGGATTGGCACGTCACGAGATCGACACTGTACTTTCCAATACTGCAGATGCAGTAGCGAAACAAATTTATCGCAAAATTTACAATACACCATCATATCACATGCTCACACCTAGGTTCCCTACAGTGATTTGTTCAGAAACTCAAAATTTATTTAATATTGGCAAAAAACATGATAATTTACGATAAGACTGCTACAATTTGTCCTTGTTGTGCCTTGGCAGAAGTCCATGCCCTAACTCCTCTACTCTACGATGATGACCTGTCGTACCCAAGAATTGACTCGGATGAAAAAAGTGACAATAGTTCACCGATTTGGACTGATTGTTCAGATGAAAATTCGGAAGAATGCAACGACTCTCCAGACAACGAAATTTATAACGCAACGAGAAATGTTCAACACTAAAATAGTCCAAATACTTGATACTTTCTCTTTGGTGCTAAAAGATGAATGAGAAAGCAGCGTGAATGACCTGCGATTTATCAATTCTACAAATGTTGGACAAACAAAAGCCTTATTTGACAAAAACTTTATGTAATGCTCACTTAACTAGCGTATGCTAGTGGTTATATTCGTGGTATTATTCAAAATATAATGTAGTAAGCTCCTTGTTATGCTTTATACGAATATGTTTATATTTGACGAAAACTTTATGTAATGCTCACTTAACTAGCGTATGCTAGTGGTTATATTCGTGGTATTATTCAAAATATAATGTAGTAAGCTCCTTGTTATGCTTTATACGAATATGTTTAAGCGGTGAATCAATTCAACTTCTATCAACTCTAGTGTATCGCTTTATGGCTCATGTTAACCTTTAAGTTTTTTCGTTTTGAACAACTTGGGTCCTATTTCCTATACAACACTGCTCTGCAAGTTGACTTATCTTAAACCAATAAATGTTTAAATTGTACACCTGTCGGATTTTAAAACGCAACCTGAAGTTAATTTTTTATTGCTTCAAATCATGACCTTGGACATTCCGCATCTTGAAATTGAGCCCCGGGCCCGGGACATAAAAAACAGAGAGTAGTTGAATCAAAATCAAGGTCATTATCATTGTGCAAGGGATGAATTTAAGGTTTTAGATTCAGTGAGGCCCTTCATGCTTCATAAATTCACAAGCTTATGTGGGAAACGCGTGACAAAAGGCTTCTCATCTCATTTAACTTTTACCAAAAAAAGACTTCCAACTTTTACAAAAAAATGCTACAAAAGTGTTTCTAATTGTTGAATATTTGTGAACTGTTTATACCCTTGACCTCTGCTGATTGTTTACACGCCCATTTGCACCTGAAGTTGGCATATTTCCATTCCATGTCATAATGTGTTCTTTATATTCCAAGGCACGATACTTGGCATTTTAGACAGGGAAATTAGATACTGCAGTGCAATAGTCGCACGTTTTATGATGTGTAGGGTTACGTAAAAAAATGATAGGCGTCAATCTTATATAAAACCTTACGCAACTTCAGAATTTACAACCTTTCAGGAAATCTGGATGGCTAGATCCTAAGCAACCCCCATGACAACACGTCTTGACGATGATATGAAAGAGGGTCTAAGATCGAGAGGGTGAATACCCCAAAGGCTTAATTTCAGATCTCAAATTCTTCCCCCACTTGGCCACTACTTTACTTCGGATTATCCGAACTTTCTTTTAAAAAAGTCTGAGAAGGGAAGACCCTGTCGCTCTGTAAAAATTCCAGCAAACAAAAACAAATCATTGAAATGAAAGTGACACGCTTAAGTTAATTTTTTTTTTCAAAATTTGTAAATTTGTAAAACAAATTTGAAAGGTGTCACCATGTCCAATAATCCAGTACCAGACTACCGAGCAGAGCTTTTAAAGACAAGGTCATCTAAAGGTAGTGGAAGTGGCCCTCCTTCTGGTAGCAGCTCCAGTAGTCAAGGTCAATCGGGTCCAGTTGATTTTACATCCCTTTCTCACATTGAATTAGTGTCAAAGAATGAGGAAGCTAGAATCGGATCTTCTCAAGTTGGCTTCTGACCACAACCACATGATCCGGGAGGCTAATCATCACATACAGGTATTACTAAAAATAAGATACCCGGGTAGGTTAGGTTTTCGTTTAAGCAACGAACGTGGAAATTTCTATAGCATATGTTGTATCTAATCGTAAGTGTTAAACTGTATTCTTTAACTTCATGGTTCATAGATCCAATCCACTGAGCTCAGCAATTTAAAGTCCACAATTTCAAGATTGGAAGAAGACAATTCCGAATTGCGAGATCTTTGTTGCTTCCTAGATGACGATAGACAAAAAGGTCAAGAAACTATGAAGCTTCGCAATTTAAAAATATTGAGAATGAATCACTATATTGGTGAATCATTTGAAAACAATCTCGTCCTACAACTTTTTCGTCAAATTCTTTTAGGTAGGAAACTAGCCAGAGAATGGCAAAGATTTGGGCGTTACACTTCTGGTGAGTACTTGCGTCGTTTCTAGCGGACGAAAACAATTATATTAATTAAATCCAAATCAAACTTCATAAATAATTTTTAGCCTGTCATGCGTCAAGAAGTGGCAGCTTATCAAGCAAAATTACGAGAATTAGATAGTAAGCAGCAACAATTGGTTTCAGACAATACAGAACTAAAGGTAAACCACTCTGAAACATATTTAGCGCCAAAAGTTAGCCAGCACAGAAGTATTGAAGTAATCGAATTTGCAATATTTTAGACGAAATTGATTTATACAAATTAAATTCTAGGAACTTTGCCTGTATTTGGACGAAGAGCGTAACCAAAATTTTTGTGCTCAATGTGGCGCAACTTTTAGAAGGGACGATGGTGATGGTAGCAGCTCAAGTACAAATCCTGCCGAAGACTATGGAAGCACAGTGGTCGACTCGAGCGTTGATACGAGCACGACTTTAAATGGATTCCAACGGCAGAAAAATGCCTTAAGTTCAGCGTCCATTGCAGACATGAGGGATGAATCCAGTCGAAGCATTCTAGGAAGTAAGAAAAATTTGAAGTTGGAATACAATAAAAAATTTATTATGAAAAGCACGTTTTTTACTTGCCTAGCTCAAATAGTCGAGTACGTGAGAAGACTGGAGACAAGGGTCAACGAACTGGAAAAACAAGAAACGATCTCATGCCCGGAATCCGTTCTTAATGCTCTTCAAGTTCTGCAAGTCTGCCAGGGCCTAGAAGAACACGACATTGGGGACCAAGAGAAAGCACTCGTTCGTCAAATGTGCAACGTAAGTCACAAAGTCACCCTTCCAGAAACTGAAATTCATTAACTAAAAATTCTAACGAATTCGACTATTGGTTAACAGGTCGTCTGGAAAAAATTAGAAGACAACCCAAAACTATAAATTCCTGCCATCGTACAACCTTGAGACAAACTAACTTCATCGACTTTGTACCATTTTGTAATGTTATTTCATCAAAAATCGAATAAAGCCAGTTGCGATTATTACAAAAAAGGCTGTGAATCTCTAGTATAGCCACTTCAGTAATACTAAGGTGGTAAAGTTGGAGGTATACCTGCTGCCTTAAAAAATGTGTGCATCTTCCCTATGGCTTTTTGAAAATAGAATCTTGGGATTTCAAGGAGAAGTGTTCGAATTTGTTCTGTTTGCGGGAACAAGTTCCACGTAGATTTAGAAAATGGCTTTAAACAGATGAAATTCTTTTGAAAACGTTCGTTACATGATTGGAATAATTTATGAACTAAAGTTGTGTCTGGCTCCGTTGCAGTTTCATAACTATTTCTACTTTCATCAAGTTCTTCCAGAAATGCTAGCGTTTTCCGCATGTAGTAAAATCGTGCAGTGATTACATCGCGTCCGTTAGCATGAAACTGAAACAAGACAAAATTACCAAGTCAGCAGTTATTCTTTTACAGCCAATGACCTCGAGGGTAGAAGTTAGTTACCTCTTCCAAAGTACCTTTCCCAAGTGCATGGGTAAGTAGGTACATGTCGTGATTGAACTGCTTTACGACTTCTTTTTGGACACACAAAATACTTTTGAATATTAGCCCAATCCTTCCTATGTTTTTTAGCTAACTCCAGTAACTGGCGGTCTTCTTTCCTAGCAAGTTAATTTTATTATTAAATAAGCATAACTGAATTAGAATAAAAAGTAATGGAATTGAAGAGACTTGGACTTACTCTGACCACTCGTTCTTCCCACCTACGACAAAAAACAAATGAAAAGTAAAACTCAACGAAATTACATACAATTATAGTAATATTCCAGGCTTTGTCAACTCATGAATTCTCATTACTGATATAATAGTCTACTGGTTTTATGTTTTTGTTACATGCGATGGTATGTCGCTTACCTGAGTTTGTACGGTGTGGAAATCTAATTGAGTCTATTCTATGATTCCAAGCTCCTTCTGGTCTCCAAGGAAGAAAATCTTGAAAAGTGTATAAGGTCAATTTGTGTTCTTGAATGATTTCATCTACCACTAGGAGTATTCCATCTTCATGTAATGAAAACGGACCAATTTTATACTTTTCATTTTGTTGACTAAGAAATTTTTCTGAAAATTCAACATTATAGGCATGTGTCAACCAAAGAGCAGTACAACGATAGGACCCGTTGTACATTTCCATACAAGTTTCAAAATCCCGTTGAACTACATCTTGTTTCCAGACAGAATTCAGTTCTTTATCATCTTCGTCATTCAAGTCCTCTATAGTCGGGCGAATATACTTCACAAACATTTTCAAACATAGAAACGGACTGAACTTTGGTCCCATTTCTTTTGCAATTTTTACAAAATTCCGTTTCCCAGGTTTCATTGTCAATGCCTACAAAAATTAGGAACAAAAGTAGGGCCTTACAAATATAAAATTTTTTAACGGTAACAACTTCACCTTCAGTCTTGAAAATTCCTGCTGAGTCCAGCTAGTTGGCATGGAAAGACATGGAGAAAATGCATTGTACCATAAACGTTGACACCCCTCAGGTGATACGTTGCGAGTATCCTCGAATAAGCTATATCACAACGCAATATTCTGTGAACATTTTAAAATTAAAAATCAAACATTAAAAATCATGTCATTCACCATTTGGGCCGAGACAAAAAGCCAATCGACTTGGAGTTTAGGATTTAACATTTTCTCCTCCAACACATCTGAAGTAATATTGTCCAAATTTGCTTTCAACTTTGACAAGATTTGGCGCAATGCTGGTCTTCTTTGAATGTAAATGTCCCGTTGGGCCTTAGGTAGTTTTAAGATGCTACCATCATTGAACCACGTACTATTGATTACATCCATATCGTAGTCCCATTTCCGAAATAGTTTAAGGTCTCCAACTTGAATACCCAATTTGAGCGAATCTTCTTCGAAAGAGGCGTGTATTGATGAACGAATTTCACGAGTAATTGCTTCTTTCACTAGAGACTTCAGAAGGTTGGAGTGGAAATATCGAACTATAACGTAAAAACCAATAGATAATAATAAAAGTGCAAGCATTCGTGTTATATTCAAATAAATCAAATCAAATAAGAAGAGTAATATTTCTAGTTACATTTTTGTCCTGGTGGTTCTATACCAGGAATAGGATGGTTATTACTTTTCAAAAACAAAGGTGGATTCCAGCACTGCTTTCCGTCGGTGAAGAGAGCATACCTGTCTAGCAATGTTGACGTTTCTTTAACTTTTTTCTTGTCAGGCACAATTACCTCTTTTGATTTACCACCTTTAGTTACTTTCTGCAGGAAAACCAATTCTTTTTTTTAATTTGTAAGACGACCTTTTTTCGTAATTTTTGAATATCATCAATCAACTCTTACGTCACAACAGCACGCTTCGTCATTATAATTCGACATTGAGACACTGCCAGAAGCACCACACCGACACTAGAAAAAAAAAATTTCTTTGAAACTCAATGTTAGTGAAGAGGTGTATCATTTAGCAAATGATTCATATTCTTACGCCAGTAAATTATCAATCTTACCTCCCTTGCAGCACATTTTGGATGGATGTCAAAGTTCTCATCAAGTTCTGGTTCAACATCTTCGCTAGGAGTAATTTCAACATCCGCCTGAAAAGAACATACATTTCGCGTTACTAATAAGTCTTAGTAAGTATTATTCATCTTGTGACTCATGGACGCTTATACTAGACACCGTTCCTGCGTTAGGTGAGTATTGGAGTACTGCATTTATAGGAAGCATATATTTAGTGATACTTAGTTATCTAATATATAGCAACAGATTGTTGGTCTTCATCGAGATGTTCAGTAACTTCATCCAGGAACTTTAACAAAGAATGACAAGAAACTAAAAGCTCTGACAAAAAGACAAATGTCGTAACATAATACATAAACTTTGAGTTGTAATTAACTACTCTGCTCGCGAAAAATGACACAAAAACGGAGTGAGCGACTGCCAACACTAAAAACTGAGAATGACTAACCGTTAACTGGTTAAACCTTGTTTTAGTCTCGATGGCTTCTGATAAGCAATCAACATCCATGTCTCCATCCTTCTGTAATACAGTGTCAAGAATATAAATCATTGATTAGTACTTAGCTTAAGTCCTTACAAAACTCAAGGTTGAAAAGGCTGGGCTAAGAAAAGCAGGTTGGAAGTTGAACGTTCACGTTACCATTACCAAATCCATTCCTACTATGTACTAAACTTGTCGTGTTACTTCTCGTGTAACTGCACGACAAGTTTACAAAAACTTACATGTGTTTCAGTAGTTTTTTCTTCGCTGGGCTGTTCTCTACCCTCCTGGAAGCTCGAATATGCACTAATATCAATATCCGGCTAAAAAAAACACAGTTGATGTTATTTTTGCCCGTTTTATTTGCATCTGTTCTCGTGGCTCAGAGAAAATCATGCTTGAAGCATTTCCTTTTTCCTATCACTCGTTTCTTTTAGAACTCACCACTATAAAATGGAGCGTTGTCTTCATACAATTTTTTGAAGCGATATTAGGTTGCCAGAGTCCCTGTACAAATCGGCAACCCTTATCACTGTAATTTATCTTCGGATTTATCCTCAACTTCAGCGACGAATAAAAAAAAATACGATATTACCTGAATAACTTCAGCGTCCAAATGTGGAGGCTTCGAAGCTTGGCAGCTTTGTTCCGGTAATCCATTGTCGTGAAGATTCACTTCCTAAAATATAAACTCAATCGTGTAAAGAAACGTATTAAGTTTTGTAATAGAAGTTTTGTAAGAATAACCCTGCTCCAAATTACATACATGTAGCAGTTAGTTGCCATTTTATCGAGTTGTTTATTAGCTCTAGCTGGTGCCCTTAGTACTAGTTGCTCTTCTTTTGCTTCTAATAAATCTAACTTAAACTTAAATGAGATTTATCGGAAGAAGAGCAACTAAATTATGGAATCTCAGCTTTAATATTAAAGTTGTTTGTATAGATGTATAAAAAATTACGTTAATTGAGACAAGATGGGTGTTTTCCTCCTTTTTGAAATCAACAAGGCAGGCGTAGGTGTGGTCTGAATCATGAAATCTAGGGTAAATCCTAATCGTCGTGTAATCCCTGTCGTCCTCGTCGTCGTTCGGGTTTTCAGATTCTTGGATTTGGATGACATAATTCGAAACACCGTTACTACCTTCCATCACTGTCGCCGTCAAAGAAAAACATACGTATGGGAACTGGGGGATCCCGAAAGTTCAATATCCGCGTCTAGCGAACAGGTCATCAGAGCAGTAAATTAAATTTATAGTTTGAAGCTGAAGAAGTCATTCATACCACACCGAAACCGACGAAGGCAAGCTAGAATCACCTTTTACAAAACTGCACCTGTAAAGAGTTACGTCGATTACACTAGAAAGAACCAACTCACTAAAACGAACAACAACGGTATTAATAGCTAACAACGACTATGGTTTTTCTTATTGACCTTGCAAAGACAAACTTTTTTTGAAAAAACAAGATTTAACTGTTATTTGTGTCCACGATCAGCTGTTATCTACCTTCTAGACTTCATCACTCGATCATAGGTGGGCACTGACTGCAGATTAGTTTTCTGAATTTATTTCATCGACCCGACTTTTGTTACCAAAAAAATAATATTTACACTTGGAATTTTTGATATATAAAACCTGCATTTTCGACTGTGAGTGAGGTTAATTTAGTTGGGTAATTACGTGAGATATATTAATTAGCAATTTTGTTCCAAGTTAAATTTTTTCTCTTTTATTCGAATATTGAAATCGATGCATAGTAATTGAGATTCTATATGTAGTAAGTAACTCAAGGTTGTTTGCCAGAAAAATCTCTTACGTTGACATTTTTTTCCGTTAACAAGGAACCTTGGTAGTAACTGTATACTAATACGAAAAATTTAAATATCGAGCACTATCCTAGATTTTCTGAACGTGTTTCAGGATTAGGTAAGAAAAGCTTAAATACTTCATCACAAAATTATTTTATTCAAACAAAAATCAAACTTTTACGCCCAGCTTAATGGTAGTAGCGCTAGTAGGAGGTTGTAGAAGTTCTTGTACAGTTTGTGAATTTTGATGATTGCAAAGTGAAAGAGAAGACCCTTCGAATTGGCGCCAGGAGGCGGAGTTCTTCTGTTTATCTGTGTTGATTTTTTATGACGTATTTTAAGTGGTGGTAGAAGTCCTTCGAGGTGAGTGAACTCGATGATTGACACCGCAATGCGTTTTTGCCATAGTCGACAGGAGAATATTCAAAAATATTACAACACGGAAGAGTTAAAAAATAATTAGCATTATGTAACCATTAATGCAATAAATACTAAAACTATGTAATATGTAGCTAGATATTAATTATTATTGTTAGCTATTTATTACTGCTAAGAAACAAGGTCAGTCTGTTCGTACCAGTTCACATCGACCTTTATTTTTGAGTCGAGAAAATGCTCATTTTCTTTTATCCTAACTAGTTTACCTTCAAAAGCCTTGCCTCAATACTTACAGCGTAGTCGTACGTTTTCATTTACAAAAGGTGTTGAAAAACGTCTAAATCGAAATCGAAACGTATAAATCTCTAAAACTATAGGCAAAAAGTTAATATTATTATAAACTTTTTTTTTATAACTCATTACTGATAATCGAGTAACGTTCAATTAACGTTCCTTGTAAACCTGGCAACATGGCCCATTGACGTTATGGATTATTTTTTACCACCCCCTCCTTTTGTCGTCGTTTGAGTCGAACACGAAAGTTGTCGATTGCAAATGATCTCTTTCGAGTTCTTTT